>PVIU01003319.1:81876-148152 GCA_004026605.1 Ondatra zibethicus | reverse complement strand
GACCACACTGAACCTGATAGAAGAGAAAGTGGGAAGTAGCCTGCAATACATGGGCACAGGAGACCACTTCCTATGTAAAACCCCAGTGGCACAGACAATAAGAGCAACAATGAACAAATGGGACCTCCTGAAACTGAGAAGCTTCTGTAAAGCAAAAGACACAGTCATTAAGACAAAAAGGCATCCTACTGAATGGGAGAAGATTTTCACTAACCCCACATCAGACAAAGGTCTGATCTCCAAAATATACAAAGAACTCAAGAAACTAGACATTAAAATTCTAAATACCCCAATTAAAAAATGGGGTAATCATCTGAACAGAGAATTCTCAACAGAAGAAGTTCAAATGACCAAAAGATACTTAAGGTCATGTTCAACTTCCTTAGCCATTAGGGAAATGCAAATCAAAACAACGTTGAGATACCATCTTACACTTGTCAGAATGGCTAAAATAAAAAACACCAACAATTGCCTATGCTGGAGAGGATGTGGAGTAAGGGGAACTCTCATCCATTGCTGGTGGGAATGTAAACTTGTGCAACCTCTTTGGAAATCAGTGTGGCAGTTTCTCAGGAAATTGGGAATCAACCTACCTCAGGATCCAGCAATACCACTCTTGGGAATATACCCAAGAGAAGTCCAATCATACTACAAAAGCATTTGTGCCACTATGTTCATAGCAGCATTATTTGTAATAGCCAGAACCTGGAAACAACCTAGGTGCCCCTCAATGGAAGAATGGAACAAGAAAGTGTGGAATATATACACAATTAGAATACTACTCAGCGGTAAAAAACAAGACATCTTGAATTTTGCATGCAAATGGATGGAAATAGAAAATGCTATCCTGAGTGAGGTAACCCAAACCCCAAAAGACGATTATGGTATGTACTCACTCATTAGTGGACCCTAGCCATAAAACAAAGGACACTAAGCTTATAGTTCACAAGCCCAGAGAAGCCAAATATCAAGGTGAACCCAAAGAAAAACATATATAGATCCTCCTGGAAATTGGAAGCAAACAAGATCACCAGGCAAAAGTTGGAAGCATGGGGATAAGGATAGGGGAATGGGGGAAGGGGAGAGGGGGAAGGAGAAGGGAGAAGGAAAGGACTGGGGAGAGCCTGGGGGAGTGGGAGGGTGGAGATAGAGGAAAGGTAGATATTGGAGAATGGAATAAGATATCTACATTAAGGGAGTCATTTTAGGCTTGGCAAGATACTCGGCTCTAGAGGGGATCCCACGTGTCCACGGGGATGTTCCCAGCTAGGTACTTGGGCAGCAGAGGAGAGGGTGCCGGAACTAGCCTTGTCCCAGAGTCACATTGATGAATATCTTGATCATCACCATAGAAATTTCGTCCGATGGATGGAAATAGAGACAGAGACCCACATTCACATCAGAGCAATGGACTGAACTCCTAAGGTCCAGCCGAAGAGCAGAAGGTGGGAGAAGATGAGCAAGGAAGTTAGGACCGTGAAGGGCTGGTCTACCCACTGAGACAGTGTGCATGAACTAATGGGAGCTCACCAAATCCAGCTGGACTGGGACTGAATGAGCATATGATCAAACCAGACTCTCTGAATGTGGCTGCCAATGGGAGCAGACTGAGAAGCATCAACAATGACACTTGTTGATACACTATCTCTTCTGCATGTATTATCTTTTTGGGAACCTAGTCTATTTGGATGCACACCTTCCTAGGCCAGGATGGAGGAGGGAGGGCCTTGGACTTCCCACAGGGCAGGGTACCATGCTGTCTTTTAAGGAAGCAGGGGGAGGGAGGAGGAGTGGGGGAGTAGGAGGGGTCTAGGAGAAGGGGAGGAAATGTAATTTTTTTTGAATGAAAAAATAAAAGAACATGGAAAAAAACATTTAATATAGGGACAAAGACAAAAAACAAAATGTACTTCCTGTTTACTCAGGTAATATATCCTTCGTGCGTCTTCGAAGGAGTTGAAGACTACATAGTTATAATTATAACTTTTCTTAGTTATTATTCAAGATAAATTAGAAAAGAAATTTTAGACTCACGAAGATAGGATAGATAATAGAGTATTTAATTTTGCCAAATACAAATTGATTAAATATAATTATAACTATAATTCTTGACTGATACCTGTGTTATCATACGTAATTTTACAATGTTAAAGTTAAAACCTTATTTTTTAATCAGACAGAAAAGGGGAGATGATGTGGGATGCCCTTCTTTGTGTTGTGAACATGTTTTATCACTACTGATTAATAAAGAAGCTAATCTCGTCAATAGCCAGGTAGAATAGAGCCACATGGGATAAAGGAAAGAAGGAAGGCGGCGTCTGGGAGACCAATAGAGAAGCAAGATGTGAGGTAAGGCCATGTGACAATACATAGATTAACAAAATGGGTTAAGATGTAAGAGCTAGTTAATGGGCTAATGGTCTAATAGGTCACAAACAGTTCATAATTAATATTAAGCCTCAGAGTGGTTATTCGGGAAATGGTGGGTGGGAGAGAAACCTCCAGTTACAAAACGTAGTAACAGAACTCAACCCTCTTGACTTCAAAATTCAGTAATCTGTAGACTAGTAGATGACCCTTTCTCCAATTTAACAAAGGCAATCATTGCATTTCTAAGGCCTTTGTTATTCTTAAAATATTTTACTTATTTATGGCGTGTGTGTGTGCGTGTATGCCTGCACACATGAACACACATATGTGCCCATGGAAGTTGAAGACACCCCATGAGTATTTATTCTCTTCTATCATCATGTAGGATCTGAGAGTGAACTCAAGTCAGAAAGTGATTTAATCTACTGAGTCATCTTGCCAGTCCTGCGTCTTTGTTCCTGGCTATTTTTCTTAACAATGAGAACTATAGAAAATAGAAGTGTGTACTGAGAAATGAAAAAAAAAAAACCCTAAAAAACAGTTTAAAGAGTAGCACTGTGGATCCAAATTGACTACATTTGAATTTTGGCTTTATCAGTTACACAATTAATATGATAAGTCACAATCTCTCTAAGTTTTTGTTTTGTCATACAGAAAAATAATTAGTAATAAAAGATCTGTTCATACTCACAGGATGCTTATGAAGAAAATGATAACCATATGTAAAACCCTTAGTTAGAAAAGTTTTTTCAGAATGAACACTATGTGAGTGTTAGGCATTATTGTGTTGTTACCTACTGTTGGATGTTATTCTGGATGTGTAATAAAAAAAATTTAGATTAATTATTTTGTAATTTTGACAACTCTTGAAAGATCAAGTAAGGTTAATTTAAGCAATTTTTGAGCAAGAAATATGAAGAATTACTAATTTTTTAAAAAAAATTTATTTTCTTATTATGTATACAGTGATCTGCCTATATGTATGTCTGCACGCCAGAAAGGGGCACCAGATCTCAGTATCGATGATTGTGAGCCACCATGTGGTTGTTGAGAATTGAACTCAGGACCTTTGGAAGAGCAGCCAGTGCTCTTAACTGGTGAAGCATCTCTTCAGTCTAAGAATTACTAATTTTAAAAAATTGATTTTAAAGATAGATATAATTAGTAAGGTTAAAAAAAACCTCAATTATTGGGCATAAAATCATTACACATATTCTGGCACCTCTGGAAGAAAGCCATACATGCTTTCTTTCAATATGAATTTAAAGATACTCAGTTTCTGTTTAGATTTGATATGGTTTTCATTTTAAGTACTCTGTCATTTAACTTACTCATTCATAAAATAAAATAATATACCATGAAAGTACATGGCTAAATTGCTTACCTTTCTAACAGTTGCTAGATTTCAGTGCAAGTGTGCCTGTTATTTCTCGAAATGCCTGACTGACATCTAACAGGCACATGGAGAATGTACAAATACAAAACAATGTCTATACCACATCTGTAAAGTAGTGATGATCTAGAGAACGTATAGTAGTTCCTTTGTCAAGGTGACAGTAAAGTCAAACTTTCTGAGTTCTCGTATTGCAGCCATGAGTGGTTCATTCTGTATTGTTAAGCACAACTTCTAGGATCATACAGATTAAAAAATTAACCAATGTCTTGGTGTTGTTATAAAAAAGCTTATTTATACTACACGTGTCATTTTCCGTTTCTTTGAATGCACAAGCTTTGGGTGTCTGGGCTAAATTAAATAAATAAAATGGAGAAAACCAACTGTTGTTCATACTATACCTCTACTGCATAGAAAAGAGAAAACTACGTCCTAAGTTAATATTTCAAAAAATGTTAAACCCATGACTCAAACATAAAATGAATATGTACCTAAGATTTTATCTAAAGTATTAACGTGAGAACCTGTACGAGAATTACATTATGCATGTAATTGTATGGATAGAGGTACCAACAGGGATTTTAGAACTAAATTTACAGACAGATCAATAATAAAGCAGAATTGACCTGTGTACACAATTTCCATTTCTGTAAGTTAGGATTATTTGTATTACTTGTCTACCAAAACTTAGTGTTGTGTAATAGTTGAGAAAAGGAAAGGAGAAGTACCACAGATGGTGCTCTAGATACAACAGCCAGAATCCTTTGTTGTCTGCTCTTGAGCTGTTTCATATTTTATCTGATATTTTTAAGGCTTTGGAACATTTATATTTATTACTGAATTCTAGTTTGAGAATTTGTCTCTTCTTGTATATCTTTGTTTTCTAAGACTGCATGCAGTTCCTTTTATATTTACTTTAAATGGCTGCATTTTTGGCAATATTAAAAATAGTTTTTAATGTTTATAAATGGAATGAATTTATAAAAACACATTAAAGTTTTAATTTAAAATACAATTTTAAAGACTTACTATATAACACTACTCATATGTATGTGTTGCTGGGATTGAGCTTTGGGACTTGTGCATGCTAAGCAGTCAGTCTACCACTGAATTACATCCCTTAAAGCTACAACATGCTTATTTTTTATTTTTATAAAATTATTTCTTTTATTTTTGAGATTGTAATGACATAATTTCCTCTTCCTTTTCCTCCCTACAAATTCTGCCAGACATTTGTCCTTGCTCTCTTTTTTATGAAGACTTCTTTTATTAATTGTTGTTAAATACATGTATGTAAATATGTATACATACATACACACTCCTGAAATTTCAAGTACAACCTGCTCAGTCTGAACAATGTGTATGTATATTTTCAAGGGCTGACCATTTGGTATTGGAGAACAAATTGGTGACCTCTTCCCACCAAAGAAATAGAAAGACTATTTCTCCCACCCTCATTACTCCTTATGTAGTGTTCTTTTTTATTCAAGTTCTTTGAAAATTCACTTTGAATAATTAACTGTAGCTTAATAATGATACAGTCAAGGGAAAGTCAGAATGAAAATGAATATAGCATTTCCTATGGGAAAAACAAATGTTTGGCAAAGTCCAGACATTACACTTTTGGGTAAAGCTTCACTTTACCTACCTTATGTTAGATAAGGAAAAACTAACTGGTAAGTAAGAAAAGAGACATTCATTGTTCTGCAGTATTGTTAATATAGGTTTGTGTGCAGTTTGAGCTGTTTTAGCACACTTCATTCATTATCTTGCAAAATTGGAGTTTACTTCATCTACGCTGATGGTTTTCCTCTTATGCTTGTGAGAGTTCATGTTTATAACTCAGTCTCAGGATGAGCAAGATTAGATTATTTTAGATGTGAGTGAATTTCATCTTGATGTATTTTGTAGGTCCAAAGGAACATGCTTTTCTGATCAGCCATAGCTCTAAGTTAGAACGCTAAAGCAGTAACTCACATGGATAATATAGTATTCACTTATTGAACAACAGTTTTTGGCAGGGAGTAAAACATGACTAAAACCTAAAAAGACCTTGCTGTGCTGGAACTTATAAGAGCAGAGAATAAGAGCACTTTAGGCAATGTAGGCTCATATATTTGAATGCTTAGTCACATGGGAGTGGCATTATTAGGGTGTGGGCTTGTTGGAGAAGATGTGGCTTTGTTGGAGGAAGTGTGCCACTGGGGGTGGGTTTTGGGGTTCAGAAGCCCAAGCCAGGCGCCAAATCTCTCTCTCCCCCTGCTACCTGCAAGTGTGGATACAGAACTCTCAGCTACCTCTCTAGCACCATATCTATGTGCATGCGACCATGCTTCTCCCCATAATGAACTAAACATCTAAAACTGTAAGTCAGCTCCAATTAAATGTTTTCCTTTATAAGAGTTGCCATGGTCATGGTGTCTCTTTACAGCAATAGAACACTGAGTAAGACAGTGGACAAAGATGACTTCTGAGTAAGCATCACTTTAGAGATGAGGCAGACAGATGAATATCTAGGGGAAGAACTAACAAGGCAGAGGGAACTCAAAGTGTCATGTAAGGAGCAAGGAGTGTCTTGAGTTACCATCTCTGGAGCTTATTTTGAGAGTTAAACAAACTAACTGAAGCACAACAGTTGGTGCTATCCCTGAAAAGTAGTAAAGGATAAATACGTATTGCTTTGATGATAATAACTGGGATAATGATGATGACAGCTATGATATAGTATGCCAACTACCAAAGTTGAGGCACCAGAACTATACTTCTCAATTCATTCTGCCTAGGACTGTTTACAAATAAGACTTGTAATTGGTCAGATGGCCAAAGATTGGAGACAGAGAGGCACAGGTGTTAAGTCTTCAAAGTTCCAGCAATATGAGATTAAACATGTCTTTTGGAAAATATTTGATATTTCAGAAAGATAAAAGAAGAAATTACTGATAAAAAGGATGTAAGGGCAGATGTCAAGCTCAGTTGTAGAGCCAAGCATGTAAAAGGTTATGAGTTCTACCCCAGTATTGAAGAAATCTAGATGATTAGCACATGTTTTTTGTCATGTTTTATATCATGTATTTGAAACATTTAATTAAAAATGGAGGGAGCCAATGAAAGAACATTTAAATAGACTGCCACTTTCAATAAACCTTTCAGCTTATATTTTTCTAACAGAATTTGGTATCATCTAAATACCTTTATATAGTCTTTATTCTAAGAACAAACACAATGCCAATGAATTTAGCTCATAGCTATAAAGACCCCTGTTAAACGGTAGCAATAACTGAATAAATAATCTCAGATTATTTTAGTTTGTCTATGTATCCTGAACTTTTAAAACATCGATTTAAACTGATAATTTGGTGAGGTTTTGGAAAACAAATAATCAAGGATCTAGAAATGACTGTACCCTTCTACTCTTTAATAGTTTTGTTTGCTTCATCAAAGACTGGGAAAGCTAAAAGTTATATGGTTCAATTACTGTACTTAACTTGATTTTCTTTATAACATTTTTTCTTTTGGTAAAAATTAAGAAAAGCTTAGTAACTCACAGTCTAGAAAATGATTCAGGAATATAAAAATTAGTTCTCCGATTACAAACTATTTCCTTGATTCCCATGTTTTAAAAAATAAAATTAATGAGAAAGGGCAAATAAAAAGGAAAGATTTTTTCCTCTCTACCTGGAAAAAAAGAAATTTGGTTTATTTTCTAGTAAAAATGTATATATGAATTAAGATGAATGCTCAATAGAGCTCTTAAGGATGTTAATCATTTGACCATAAAACAATACTCCTAACAAATGTTTACAGTATTGAGGGCAATTATGAGGTCTACTGACTACTTTGGAACTGTCATCAGTACTGAGTTACATGGTTGATGTATTTTAAGTTGGATGATATTGCTGTGAAATATTATCCAAATGCTATTTAAATTAGCCTTATTTTGATTCAAATGACGTCAACCAAATATGTAATTCAGTGTATAAACAATAACTTACCCAACATTTCCTTAAAGAATTACTTGCAGGTCTCACTAGCATCTCCTTTTGTCTTTCTTACTCTTTAGCACAAATACATGATTTGAGGGAACGACTATTCTCACAAAGAAGTAGTACCAGGGACAAACTTGGTAGCATCTACCTTTAGATTATTTGTACTGCTTTTATTTGAAAATTTCCTTTTTGTCAAGCATCACAGAAACTCATAATGCAGTTCAGTACAGAGTTAAAGGGGCTGGATTACAATAGTGTTCCTTTCTTTTAGTTCATGTGTACATAGAAGCATCTCCCAAGAACCATGCTTTATTCAAGTTATACTTCTCAGCAAGAGCCCTTAGACATGGTAGCTAACAAAACAAAACAAAACAAAACCCAAAAAAACCAACCCCCCCCCAAATTGGGCTTAACTGTTGTTAGTAATGAGTTGCCAAAGAGAGAGAAAGAAAAAAATAGTAATCTGGCTTTCTATGACTCTAGGCAACACTAAATGCAGAACAGCATGGAGAAATATAACAGAAATAGTTCTTTCTTTTCTTATCCTGAGGGAGACGCAGTGATAGAATGAGGAAAATTATTAATATTATTGAAAAATATGGCTGCCAAAAGTTCATATGACTTTGGATTCTATTCAGTGTTTTGTGGCGTGTCAGTCTATGAATGCCATTAAGGTTTTTAAATTTCACTCTGATGCAGAAATTATTGCTTCTGCTTTTTAACTGTGTAATGGGAGTTAGAACAAGAGACCTATTCAAGTACTGAAGCAGTAAAAGGAACAAAAGCTACAACTAGTTTCCTTCCTTCAATATTTCCATTCTATATCCCTTCTTTTTTCTCTTTACAACACATTCCTTCCCTCCTCTTTTTCATTCTTCTTTTCCCCTTGAAATGCAAAACACCTGATGCCAGCGTATAGCATTTTCTCTCTCCTCCAAGTTGTGTGTGTATATATATAAATTTATATATTCTTCTCAGCTATAATTCAAACCCAACAATTTATGCATTATAATAATTTCATATAATTCTTACTATGCTAAATAACCTTTTGCTTTCTCTAATGATTATTAATACAGTTTAAAATTCAGATTCATAAATGATACCTCAAAGAATGTATATGGTTTTAATTTATTGATCAATTCATAGTTACTTATATGCCATTGAAAAGTAATTAGAGTCTGATTTACCAAATTATCTAGGCTGAGAAATCAGCACAATGAAAAAAGCACATCCATGAATTATTCTGGCATCATATACATGTAACTATGTTAGAGTTTTCAAAGTTAATGTTTCAGACATCATCATAGATTTTTATATTTATTTCTTCCTTAGTTTATTTCTAAGGATAGATTATGACATAGAAAAATATCTTATCTTTCTATTTTCATTATTAAAGTGAAATAAAAATTGAAAGTCTTTCTTCAAGTAGATAAGAGCACATCTTGAATAACTGGTAAAGTATACTTAGGAATATTAAGACTATACTACTTAAGATTAATCCACAGATGCGAAAGGCACAGTTGTAAAAGACAGTAAACCATTTGTTAGGTTAACAGAAGAGGCTAAGGAAAGATTCAGCATGGTTAAAATGGTCCCCAAAGGACTCAAAATATGTACTTAGATTCAAATGTGTGGACTTACAAAACTACAAAATTCACTGTCAAAAACTATATCACCCATGCATATGTGGATAATTATGGACTCATTTCCACTTTCTTTAGGGTCTCTTAGGCAACTCAAATGTATTAAATAGTAATTAAGCAAAACTGAAGAAAGATTATAAAGGGTAAAGAACTGCATTTCCTTAAGTTTTGTTTTAAAGAGTCGTAACATGCTTTACCTTTATCTCTTTTCAGAGCTGTCTATATTTGGAAAATTAATTAAATAAGCCCTATTTCTACAATTGTAGAAAATAGGTACTATCTAAATACTATACTATCTAGATACTGTACTAAATAGAAATATGTGCCATAAAGAAGTATTGAGAAATGTGAAGTTACAACCATGTAAACAACCATGTAAAGTCACATTTTGTCGCCTGTCTGACTAGAGTCTGAATGCTTGGTTCCCAGATGAGGATGTTGAAATCTAATTCCCAGTCGGAATTAGAAGCGGGCTTCTCAAAGGTCAAAAGGGCTTGGCATGGTTGGATGGACCACTCAAAGGTTAGGAACTCTTGCTCTTTGCACTTGACCGTGGTTTGGTTCTGAGCTCCCTCATGGTGGTTCACAACGACTTGTACCTCCAGCTCAAGGAATCGTCTGCCCCTTTCTGCTTTCCATGGGTTCCTGCAAGCATGTAGTGTGCATACGTACTCAGGCGCGCACACACAAACACATAAAATATTTTTTTGAAAAGTTAAGGCTTTTGCTTTCGTGGAGAGAACGAGAGCTTTTATAGAAGAGGCCTGGAAGGGTTGCTTGACCCTTGCATTACACAAGACCTCCAGAAAGTGCTATCTCCAGAGCAGAGAGAGAACACATCAGACACAGACTCTGCTGGGCACTGATCTTATCTTCCACTGATCTTATCTTCCAGGCTCTAAATCACAATATAAATAAATTACCTAACACAGAGAGATCCATAAATGATTATAAATAAACTCTGGGCTGGGGTGATAGCTCATTGGTGTGAGGGCCTCAGTTCAGATCCAAGAACCCACATAAAGCCAGACTCAGTAGTCTGTCTCTGTAGTCCTGGCGCTCTGGTGGGAAGACAGGAAGTAGGTGCAGGTGTTGCATTAGGCCCTTGGAGCTGTACTCGATAGTGAACAAGGCAGACATGGTCATCGACTTCTGGAAGTGTAAACTTCCATGGAGAAAAGAAATAATTCATAACAGTGGTAAGCATGAACATCCTTTTCTTCTCTCTTAAAAAACAGTCTTTCTTTCCTCCTTCTCTCCCTCTTTACCCCCTCTCCTAACCTCCTGAGAAAGGCATCAGGTGAGACCAAACAGTACAGGCAGAAGAGGCAGTGGTTCAGCAAGACCACGAGCTATGGAAGACTAATGTCCTAGTTAGCTTTAACTGTCAACTTGACACAGCCTAGAGCAGCTGGAAGGGAACTCTCTCCTGAGGGCCTGAGGGGTTGCCGGGACCATACTGGGATCATAAGAGTGGGCATGTCTGCGGGGCACTGTCTTGATGGGTAATTGATATTGGAGAGCTCAATGTTTGTGACACCATTTTCTGGGCAAGTAGTCCTGGGCTGTTTTAAAAGGATGCTAATAGGACTGGGGGTGGGGGTGGCTCAGGGGTTCAGAGCTGTGACTGGTCTTCCAGATGACCCAGGGTTCAATTCCCAGCACCCTTACAGTAGTGGCTCACAACCATCTGTAACTCCAGTTCCAGGGCATCCAACAACCTCTTCTGACCTTCAAGGGTATCAGTCATGCAAGTGGCGTTCACAGACGTATACACAGGGAACCATCTTAAAGTGATCCAAAGCCGTACCACCAGAAACACAGTTTGTGTCGCCAGAGGCAGTTCAGTGAAGTCTGTAAGATGAAAATCATGATCCAACTCTTTGAAATTATACCATAATGTTTTAACAAGATTAAATGTCCTGCTCATAGCTGGGTAGTGGTAATACATGCCTTTAATTCCAGCACTCGGGAGGAAGAGGCAGGTGGATCTCTGTGAGTTTGAGGTCAGCCTGGTCTGCAGAGATAGTTCGAGGACAACTAGGGCTGTTGCACAGAGAAACCCTGTCTCGGAAAAAAAAAAAATTCCTGCTCACCATATGAATAATAAATTGGCTTTTGCATGAATCCATTCTACTTTCAGTGATTTCATGAGAACAAAACATCTGTATAATTTACAAGTCAGTTCATTTTTATTTTAGAGATTGATAAATTGGGGCAAAGACAAAGACAGTGGTCAAAAACTATATTTGACTACATGCTTTCAGATCTGGCCAAAATCAGTACTTCTTCAAGTTGGTCATGTATTTGTTTTACTTTTCTCAGTTGTCTCCGAGACTTAAACAAGGCTTGTTTACAAGGTACTACTAGTGATATTAGTTATTTAATAAGTAGCAATTGATAACAGAATACAAAAAGATTAAAATTACAAGCATGTACTATGAAGAAACATCTATAATGCCACACTATACAGTTTATTAACTGTAGGCATAAACTCAATCCAGTTTGTATTTCATCTAACAAGAATTAAGTTTGTTATGATGGTAGAAATCCTCATTTCATATTTTGTTTCCTTCTCTCTTTACCTTCCAAAATGAGTATTATAAAGAAGAAGGAGCTGTCAAGAGTAAAAAAAAATCCATCCTATTACCGTTTAAAACTTGTGAAGGCTGGATTCTACTAGAAGTTAAAACACATTTCCCCTCAAATAGTGTAACAAATAGCAGACCAGTTCCTACCTCAATCCATATGTCTGTTTAACTTGTGATTCAGATAAACTATGAGGGCATTCCAACTTCCTAAGAGTTCAATAAACTTAAGAAAATAAAAACAGTATATATTATTTATACAAAATAATAGGTTTCAGTAACAATACCAGCTGACATGCCATTGAGGATAGGGAAAATCTTCCAAGGTTGCACCCATAGATCATGAGCTATAGTCAATTAATGATTGCTGAGAGAGGGAGAATCAACCTTCCAGGGGATGAATCCCTTAAATTATTATCCAATACCAAGGGGTCAGTCCTAGAACATATACACATGAACAAAACTAAATGTACTCAGTATGTTATATATATATATATAATTTATATATATGTATGTATGTATACATGTAACAATGAAAATTAAAGAGCATTAAGAAGGACATCTAGTTGGTTGTAGGTAGTGTGGTGTGAAGTGAATCTGGGAGGAGTTGGGGTGAATATGATCCAAATACATTGTAAGAAATCACTGAAGAATCAATAAAACATATGACATCTTAAAAACAAGAGTTTATTCATGGCATTTTCATACATATACTTCAATGATAATCATCTCTCCTCATCAAGGATAATATAAACTGTTGAAAAGCAGCTTAGAATCTGGTACTATTTTAAAAGTCATCTTCATGAGAATCTATCTTGCCATATTTATGGTGACTCCCATAAAGTCTCACGTATAATGCAATTTAAAGGCAATATAATAATGATAATAAATAATATATTTATAATAGTAATTGTTTGGAAGAAGTATGTATACATAAATAACCTAAACAGTATATTTGAGAAAAAGTTTTGGAAAAAAGATTAACAGAAAAACCAAACAAATAAGCTAGTTAAATGGAAGAATGAAAAGAAAGTAAATAGATGTTCACATAATCTTATTTCATTTACTTTACAATGATTAGAGAAAAGGAGTAAGGGAAGGTACAAGTACTGACAATGTAATGTCAGGTCAAGTTGATAAGGAAAGTGATAACACTTGGTCTTTCAAATAAACCAAGGGGGTAAGGGAGGGAGGGAGGAAGAGAGGGAAGTGGGGCCAGAGACAGAAGACAGAAAGACCAGAGAGACAGAGGTGGGGATGGGGGTGGGAACAGCCAGAGTGTTGGGGGAGAGGAGAACAGAGGGGGGAGGGGTTAGGAGGAGGGGACTGGGAGAGAGAGAGAGAGATAGAGAGAGAGAGAGAGAGACTAAGAGAGAGAGAGTCCAGTAGCCCAGACTGTCCTAAAATTTGCTTTCAGGACAAGGAAGACCTTATACTTCTGTTCTTCCTGCCACATGAGTGCTGGAACTCCAGGCACCTCAACACCACACCTTGCTTATGTGTTAGGACTGAATTACTCAGGGCTTTATGCATGATAAGTAAACATTTTACTTACTGAGCTATATCCCCAGACTAACAATCTTTCAATCAGATTCTATTTAATATATATATATTTTCTAGTTACTACATATAAAACACTTCATCGTGTGACAAATTATCAGGCAACAATTTCAATGAATTCCTTTGAGCTAAAAGTAACTTAACTGTGTGTCTTTTCTATAAAATAGTAAAATAGATAAAATAGTTAATTATTGATTAAATCTAAATATTAGTTAATACATAGATGTATTAAGCTGTTCAGTTTTTAAAAGATCTATTTACTTTTAAAACTATGTGTAAGTCACATAACTGTGTGTGGATATAAGCATGGGAGAGCAGGTGTCTGTAGAGGTCAGATGTGCAGGATGCCCTGGAGCTGGACTCGTATAAGCCACCCAATGTAGGTTGGAGAATATAGCTCTGGATTTCTTTAAGGGCAGTAGACACTCTTAAGTCTCCAGCCCTAAGGTGTTTAATTTTTACCATATTAAAAAGTTCTATCATTAAAATTTTACAAGGATAAATGGAATATTATTTTACACACTGTGTGAAATAATAGAAATAATAGCTGCAGAGAAATTAACACAACAGAGCTGGTAAGGGCTGGTTTTTCGAGTCCCAGGTTAGGATTCAAATTTAGCTCCAAATTAAAACTTAGCATGTGTGCACAGAAGAATAGAGATGGATGTCAGGTTTCTTTCTCAATCCTCATTGAGTTTGCTAGGCAGACTGGGAGACTAGCCTCAGGGATCCTCCTGTCTCTGCTGCTTTCGATAACAGGGCTCACACCACAGAGTCTGGCTGCACACATGGGCCAGGGACACAAACTAAGGTATTGTGCTCATGAGGCAAGCATTGTATTGGCCCACGCTCTTGGTCTAGCCCCATTTAAGAATTTAAAATCTAGGGCAAATTAATTTTTGGCAAGTTTACTTTAAAACTATGAGCAAGGTTATTAAATGCCAAAGAATGGTAAGCAGCTAATTAAAATAGTTTTTTCCCACATACACTCAAAAAAGATGCTAAGTTTTAAAACCCTGAAAGAAAAACATGCGCTCTCCCTGTCTCTCTCTCATGCTCAAATTCTAAATACATGTAAACTTAGGCAATTTTGACCTTGGCTTACTGAAGAAAAAGTCAATAAGGATAATTCCCAAAGAAAAAAGGCATGCCTTTAAACAATAAATGCTGTTTAAAGGACTTACTTAATTTTTTCCTCCATCTTCTCAATTATGGAAAAGAATTAAGCCCTCAAGGCACTGACATTCATTGTATGAAATGATTAAAAATTTCTTTTACAAATCTAGAGTGAACCATCTTTCCAAGAATGTAAGAAAACATCTACACAAATTACTTCTGTGTTGTATGGTTTAAATGAAAACAAAACAAAACAAACAAACAAACAAACACTATAGCTATAGTTTAAACGTGAAATGTCTCCTATCCTAGACTCAAGTATTCATCCACCTGGTCCCCAGGCTAGGAAGTTGGCAAAACTCTTAAGAGACTGGGCTTAACTGGAGGAAATGGGTTTGTTGGGGGACTGGGTCTTGAGACATAGAGGAAGCCCTTCTGGTCTGGTTTCTGCTTGTGAACAACCCAGATGTTAGCAAGCTGCTGCCATAGCTGCAGACTGTTTCGACAGTTACACCTTCCTTATTATTCCACATCATAACACCTCAAAAGGTCAGCCCCAATAAATCCTTCTTTCCTGAAGTTATTTTAGACAGATATTTATCATAGCAACAAGAAAATTAATTAATAAACCTGGGTTAGAAGGAAATGATGTGAAAACAAAAAAGGTGACTAGGGAAAAGTAATAATGTTACTTACTTAAGTGAAAGCTAGGTTGTACATTTTATTATACCCAAATGCACACTGTGTGAAATAAACAAACAAAATTACACTACTACAAATCAAGAAGATACTTTTGTGGATTCTAAAAAAATTGTACTAGAAGTTAATAGTAAACCCATGCTGCCAGTAAATCTATAGGTACAGATCAAGAAAATATGATCATGAGTTGCTCAGCATATTTAAAATTCTGGAATTTACAGAAGTTGCACAAATAGCATTGACATTACTTCCTGATAGAAAACACAACGAATTTAGTAAGAGAAGGAAAAATGAAGACAAAATGTTGACTTGTGGTTATAAAGAAATATAACAGAAAATGGTGGACATTCCATTGAGAAGTAAAATTTTTTTTATGTCAATTCTTTTAATAATTGAAAGGAGCAACTTAAACAGAGTAAGTAGAAATGTATTTATTAATCAAACTTCCTTTCTGCTTAAACCGCTAGTGCTGGTTTGCATTAGGGTAGGAAGACCAATTCTACATTCCCTTCCCACAATATCCAAGGTCAATAAAGAAATATGGTTGAAAAGATAAAAAAATAATTATATCTACTATTTCAGCTACCCCCCAAAGTGGGAATGCTAAAAACCTAAATTAACATATGCTATAGTAATTTAAGAATGTATATAAATCTTAAGGATATTTGACACTAACAGACAATAGGGTATTTGAGACTGTTTTAACTCATGATAAAGACATACTATTTCTTAAGTGTTTATTGTATGCCAAAAAGAATCCAAAAGAAGTTAAGTCAATGCCTTTACTTAACCTACTTTTATAACTTGTTAGTGGAGTGTGTAGCATTACAAATAAGTTATGGTGTAGGACGTTCTTCTGTATTTGTGTTGCTTTCATTGGTGAATAAAGAAACTGCCTTGGCCTTTTGATAGGTCAGAAATCAGGTAGGCGGAGTAGACAGAATGGAATGCTGGGAAGAAGGTAGTGTGGCAGATGCCATGGTTCTCCTGCACAAGACTGACGCTGGTTAGAAGCTTTCCCGGTAAGCCTCGACCTCGTGGTGAACACAGATTAATGGAAATGGGTTAGATCAAGAGTGAGAGTGGCCAAGAGGAGGCTAGATATAATGGGCCAGGCAGTAATTTAATTAACACAATTTCCGTGTGGTTATTTCGGGGCTTAAGCTAGCCGGGCGGCAGGATGGGGCCGCCACTCCTCTCACTACAAAGTTAGGGAATAAGTCACATTTGTCAAACCACAACTACTGTTTTTTCTAAAACAATCTAAAATTTAAAAATAGGAATAGCGTAAAGGAGTCACCCTTGATCTCTAGCAGCTCAGAACACAATAAAGAAAGCCAAGTGAACACACATCATAAGTACTATGATGAGAGCAGTGTAAACAGCTAGAGAACATGTAAAAAAAAGACTGGAATGGGCTTCCTAGAGGTGGAATGATTGAACAGGTTTTTTTCTGGGGGGGGTGATGATGGGGGTGGAGGGGTGTTGCTTAAAGTAACTGAAATTGTTAGCCCATGATTCATTTTGAAAGCTATAGGAGGATACAATCTATTCCTATGAACACATATTTAAGGATGTATAATGTAGTAGGGTAATATAACTTGGTAATATAACTTAGTTGGAGGGAAAAGAATAAGCAATTGATAGATGTTAGTGGCCCTTTCAACTGGGAAATTTTAGGTATGGTTGAAAGTAAGTTTAGTCTTTCAGGAATAATTTCAGGAATAATAAAAGGAAAGGTTGATCAGGTGTGTACAGGGCACTTTCTAGAGGTCATGGAAGCTATGACTGATTTTAAATAGAGGAATGGTACAGTTACATCAACATTTAATGTGTTAACTATGGCGGACAAGGTGACGATGGCTTTTTTTGTAGAACAGACAATGATAGGAAGGGAGCTAACCTGGAGACTAATCTACCGATTCAGACAAGAAACCCAAATATATCACTAAAGGTAGTTCTAAAGAATGAGGTACAGGTTCCGGAGATTTAAAAAAAAAAGAGGCAAAATCTGTTGGATTTTCATTAGTCATATGGGAGAAATAACTATCAAGTTTCTGCTCTGAATTTTCAGTAGTGTCACATATTGCCACAGTAGACACATGTGAAGATAGTCTAGGAGATCAAGATGTACAGAATAGAGAAAAAAAACAGATTTGTAGAAGAAAAAGTAATAAAAGGTAAGACTTTAAGTACAAGTGAAATTCCCTTGAGTGAATGGCAAACAGAAATTGTTAGATGAGGCTCTGGAAGAAGATGAACCTGAGCAATACCTGAGCTATAAAGTGGAGGAGGCATTTCTGACAGACAAGCAATAAAAATTATACAAAAAGCCAAGAAGCCAGAAACATAGACATAAGAATGTTCACCTTCACTGAAGTAATAACAGGGAGTGAACGGCTGATTGTTCTGGTTTGCCCAGAACTGAAATGATTCCTCTATGATATTCAGTATTAAAACTAAATAGTCCAATATCCTATTCAAATGGAGGAGTTGGTTCTAGAGAATATTAGAAAAATAAAATAGGCAAAGCATGGATTTGAAAAGAGGAGCAGAGACATTTATCTCTGATAGTATCACTCTCCCTCATAGGCTAAAGATAGCTTCAACCGTACTTAGAACCTTCCAGTTTCTAGGGTTACTACTAAGATCTGGGAATGGCATCTTCCCCTTTCTCAATTTATTTTACTTAACTAAATTATAGGTCCTTAAAATCCTGCTCATAAGAAGAGACAGAATTCCATAGAATTATCTGGAAGGTAACAGGTATGCTTTGTAGATTTTTTGGTCAAAGAACACTCGGGAGGCAGAAGAAGGCGGATCTCTGTGAGTTTGAGGCCAGCCTGGTCTACCAGAGCTAGTTCCAGGACAGGCTTCAAAACTACAGAGAAACCCTGTCTCGAAAAAAAAAAAAAAAAACCAAACCAAAACAAACAACAACAACAAAAGGACTGAAGGTGACTGAAGAAGTGCTCCAGGAAATTAGCTGGCATGAGAAAGGGGCCATGCCAAGGGAAAAACCCAAGCTACTAAGATTAGGGCTTTAGCCATCTATTTTAGAGAAGAAAAACAAACTTATGGTTATTTAATACTTACTAGGTTTCAGGTACTATAGTAGATTTTATATGAATTGAAATTCTCCCTGAACAATAGGAGAAAAATCTTCATGTCAGAAAAGTTGATATAATTTTTGATGTACATCGTTATTTCTCAAATATTCTTTAATGACTCTCATGACATGTTGAGTACATTACTTGTCTTACCAGTGTCCTGAATCGAAATTTACCAAAAAGTTAGACATTTCCTATCTTTGTTTACTGGTTATTTGAAGTACATACTTTTCTTCTTTTGGTGAAAACAATTAATAAATTAATAATTAATAAATATTGATTTACTTTCAATAATTCAAAAGGGAGATAAAATCTCTTTAAAGTATTTATGTTTAGAGTAAGAAAAGAAAAAGAAAACAATGATTTAGTCAACTGATTGAGAGTTCCTTTAGTTATTTTTAAGTTACATATCTCCTCCATTCAATTTACAAACCAATGTGAGTGCTTAAAGCCAAAGGACTTTTGCTCATATTATGTATGTTTTAAGAATAAGAATCAAAATGATGGAAAAAATTAACAATGAGATAACACTAAATAAATTTTTATAGTACCATGTCTAGCATTTTCAAAAGACACTTTTAAATACTATTTATCAGATTCTTTCATAGCATACCATACTTTGTCCAGTTTCACTACTACTGGATAAAAATGACATAAAAATAATACACTTAAGAATCAAAGAGCAGAGTACCACAGAATCCTTTATTAAAACACAATGGTAAATAAAAACCAATTATATGATTTTTCTCTTAAAAATATCTTATTTATTATAATTGTGTGCATGTGTCTGTGCTCCCATATACGTGCGTTTGTGTGTGTGTGTGTGTCCGTGCATGCGCACACGCATACACAGTTGGTAGTAAGAGGATCTCACTCCCCTCACTCTTTGGGTTTGGCAGATCAAAGTCAGGTTATAAGGTTTGTACAGCAAATGTTTTCACACACTGAGTTATCGCACCAGACCCAAATAAAAGATTTTCCATGTGAGATTTTTATAGAGTAGAAAAATTTGAGGCTTTCCACTTTAGTATATAGTCTTTACTTGATGGCTACTTAGAGACATTTTTGGTTCTGTGGTGTTTATAGGATGGTTATTCAAAATATTCTACAGGAAATGATATAGTATAGTATTTAAAGAATGATGGTCTTTTGTACCTTCTACAAAAATTTATGACTTGTATGTAATTTAACTGAAACTTGTTTGCAAAAGCTCTCAAATGTTACTGTCAAGGTTTCTTTAGATCATAACTGTTTTTTTGGGACATGTGTTAGAATTCAAAGGACACCTACCATGCTAGGACTCAAGTAGCTGAAAGTTCTCGAGCATTAAATAGACATATCATTAAATTTCAGTCTTTGTCTACTCAACAAGAAAGTAATGAGCTTCTATGTTTCCAATAAACTAAACCAGCTTTACTATGGACAAATCTGGCACATTAAAGAGGATTTTAAAGAGTTCAATATGGACTATAAAAGCAAAATAAGTTAAATATTTATGTTTATTTTTTAGATGCTATGTGTTATTGTGATATAACCATATTATATTTACTTCAATTATATATTACCTTTTTAGTTTTTTGATACAACATCTTACTGTGCAGCTTTGGCTGTCTTAGAACTCATTATACAGACGAGGGTGGTCTTGAACTCACAGAGATTCACTTCCCTTTGACTTCTGAATGCTGGTGCTAAAGGTGTGAGCTACCACACCCGGTATATTACTGTTTCTTAAATAGATCATAATGAAATCCATTTCTCCCGGGAAACAGTACTTATTTGACTTTTGTTTAAAATAAGGAAACTCTGAAACAACATTTTAAAAAAATTATTTTTTGCATGTGCATGTATGTGTGCATGCACACGCGTTTGTGTGTTGGAAGAAGGTGTGTGTGTTGGAAGAGGTTGTCAGATTCCCAGGAGGTACAAGTGGTCTAAATAGTCTAGAGTGAATGCTTAGAATCAAACTTGTGTCCTCTGAAAGAGTAGCAAGTGCTCTTAACTGGTAGGCTATTTCTCCAGCTCTGAAGTAGTCTTTAAAAAAAAGGAAAAACAACAAAAACAATGCTGAAAATTTTGAGTATCAGAAATTTAGAAATGAGTTCTTCCTTTTTTGGGGTATATTTAATTTATTTACTTTAAATAAAAGGGCCATGGAGTCATATTTGCTGAGCAGCTTTAGCCACAGGAGGTTATGGACCACCTTGTTCTTTACAACTCAGGGGTAGGATCTGTTGAGCAACATTTAATATTTTAATCTTAATGAATGGCATACAAGATAGTGATCTATACAACTTCAAAGTCAAGTGCCATATCAGGACTTAGACACTGTTTTTTCAGAAATAGAGGTAAAGTTGAGATGACATCATTGTAGGGAGACGATTATATTGAGTGATGGAAGGTCTGGCTACTTACATAGTTCTGCTATAAAATAAACACTATAGTTTACAGTTGTCCTAAAAGAGGTTTCCATTTAAAAATTGATACGTGAGAACATTCCTGAAAAGTTTAATTAAGGTTTATGAAACAGCTACCAGCTTTAGTTTAAAGGAAACAATCATAGAAGATACCTTTTATGCAGATGATTATCATGAATATTAGATCCCTACTTTATCTTAAATTTATTGGATTGAATATTAACATAGAAATGTTTCAGAGAGATGACAGAAGGATGGCAGAGAAGAGTAGAGAAACCCTATCACAAATGACAAGTGAGAAACACACTTTTTGACAATTAAGGAGAGCCCACATGTCACAAACCCACATAGAGTCCAAGTTCCTGTAAGAGCTGAATGTCACAGAGCAAATGCCACTGCATATACAAGTTGGCAAAGCCAGTTCTACATTCAAACCAGAGAGTCTTTCTGCACACCTCTGTCACAGAGAAAATTAGACCCTGATGGATGCTTTAGGCTGTGATTGGAGATGTTGTCAATGGTAGCCTTCTTATTACCTTCTCATGAGAAATGGAGAATTGCCTAGATGAAGTGGCAGAAAGAAACGTGTTATATATTTGTTATACTGGAAATCATGCCTGTGGCATTAAGAAAAAGGCCTATGAAAGAGGTATTGATGGTAATGTACACACCTATGTTTTCAAAAAGTCCTTGTTGACAGCATAAATAGTTAATTGCCTTTTGGTAATTACTTTTCCATAATGATTTTTCAAAGAGGAAAGTAATTTTTTTCATTTTCATGGATGTAAAAAACCAAGATCCCCAGTAAGGACATCATTTCTAAGATAAATTTGGGGGCCTAAATCTTCCATATATATTGACATGAATATTTACTTCCAAAAAGTATTTTATACAGATTGAAGATCTTGATTAAAACTCCCCCAGCTTTTGGTGAAACCTCATTTATGATGATGATAGTGGCACAATACATGGCTACCATGTTTATGCTAAAGCCATCACCATTATGTTTCAAGCATATTTGCTCATTAAAACACCAAAATGACAAATAAAAAGTCAGAAGAAGAATATAGATGGCCTTGTAGTACAGTAATCTTTCTTATTGGGAGTTTCAAAGATTTGTATTATTTTCATGACAGGTTTCTTGAATTATTTAAGAGTTATCTAAATTCTCTTTGTTTTTAATATAACCAAGTTTGTGAATAATAGAAATTCTTTCTTGGCTGAGAAAATTTATCTATCTGTATAAAGTCAGTTATAAGGAAAAAAGTCATTGACAATTATCACTTAGTAAATAAAAATTAAATAGGATTGCTGTACTTTATTGCCCCAATAAATTCAACTTTATTAGGATATGGATTTAGCCACATTATACCTTTTGAAACTTTCTAAAATTTGAAATCTAAAGATGCTAATTTGTTTTTCTGCACAAATAAATTATTATTTTAGATAGTGCCATTTTTAAAGGAACTGCATCATGTATAATATTCTTATGATCAGAATTATACTGACAATACTGGTCTGAAAATAGTTATAGGAACTATGTAAATATGTATAAATATATTATGCTATAAAAACTGACATCTTAAATTTCATATGCTATTCATTTTCTTTTCTTTAGAATTAAATTTTTTTTCTTTACATCTGTTCAACTTTGCTCCTGCTTTGGAATCCAGACTTAGCCCATGATATAGTCAAAGCATGTTAGTAATATTTTGGAAATTTACTTTACAGAAATGAGAAAATTAAGTATGCTGTTGTTTAGTATAACAGGAAGGGAAAATCAAACCCTAAGAAGACAAGAACACAGGTCTAATTTTATATTTTATTAAAAGAGCATGATTCTCACAATTAATATAACCTCCTGTATGATAAGAATCTTAAGAAAAGCACAAGTCACAGAGAAACTAAGTAATCCTACTTCTTTTTGTTTTCAAAGAACAGGGTTTCTTTGTGAAGCACTGGCTGCCCTGGAACTTGCTTTGTAGATCAGCCTGGCCTTGAACTCAAAGATCCACTTGTCTCTGACTCCTGAATGCTGGGATTAAAGGCATGTCTCACCTACCACCTGGGTATATATATATATATATTTTTTTTTAAAGATTTTAAAGAGAGAAGGAATCTTTAGTTTTAAATACACATGAATGAAATAATTTGCCTTTTCTCACAATGTCCCCTTCAATGGTCAATTCTGGAAGGTTTCTTATGTGTTTGGATAATGGGAAGGGATTCTCACTAACTGAATTCAAATTTTCAGTATCAGTAACATATACATGTATGCTCAGAGTAGAATCTTTTTCTTTAGACAATTCAAGCTGAAAAATAAACTACCTGGTTCAGAGAAATTATTATGGAGGAAGGTAGCAATAACAATCAAGTTGGCTATTTGTGTATTAGCTATTTCAATGTAATACATGAGTACTGGAAGCCAAGTAATTTTGACAAGAGTGTAGTATAGAAAATTTCCTTAAAACTGGTGACTTTTCCCCACTGATACCCTCATCCCTTTCAGCCAAGGGCAAAGAGCAAGGCAAAATAAATTAAGGCAAAAAAAAAAGGGGTGAGTGCGAGCATGTTATTGACCATGTAAAAAACACGTGCAAAATATACCTCAGACACACTATAGGTAGATGAGCACGACGGAAGCCGAGCCTGGTTTTGCAGTAGAGAAAAGAAAACACTGTTAAAGAGGAAATGGTAGAATATTAAGGGTCTCGGAAGGTTTACATGGCTTTATCACCAACAAATTTGCTATATAATAAAACAGCCTGACAAGGGAATAAATCTCAAGACTTAAGTTATTTGAAAGAGAAACTCATAATTAAAAAACAAAGAAACATCAAAATCCACTTCCTTCTAATTTTCAAAAAAAGTATAATTATAGAGATGATATGATACCCCTATTCATACAGGTTGTGGTATGAACTTGCTGAGAAGATGCTCAATTAAGGGAGAAAGCAGAATAACAAACATTTTTTTGCCTATGGTACCACACTGATCTTCATTGGTTTGTATATCTACTGTACATCTTTATATTATTCAGTAAAGATGACAGTAAAGCTAGTTTAAGTAATCTGATATTCCTTCTTATTTAATTTTCATTATTAATGAACAACCCTTTCTCAATACATATGTCAGCAACACCATAAAAATATTATATATATCCTTTTTCCACATTTACTATTAACCATTGTTTTTAGTCATTGATTTCTCTTTTTGTGTTTGTCTCTCCCTCCCCTATGTTTCTGAGATAGAGTCTGGCTATCTGGTTCAGGCTGGGTTAGAACTGACTATGTAGCCCAGGTTGGCTTCTAATGTAGTCTTCTTCTTCAGCTATGCTAAGATTTCAGATGTGTGCCAGCAAATACAGCTCACCAACTTTTAAAATAGCTATTTTATTTCTGTTTCTTAAAATAGTTATTTTATACCTAAAGCTATATTTAACCTTCACGATCAAGTCTGTCCCTTATTGTCTCTGAGCTCCGGTGATCCTCCTGCTTCAGGCTCCTGAGCGATCAGCACTACACTTCTGTCACTCCAGGTTGACCTTTATGACTTTGAATTTGTGGTGCTTTGGTTTGGTCTAATTTCTTAGTTGTGATGCCAACATGATACATTTTGTTGCCTTGTCCTACACTAATTTTCATTATGCCATGGGAGCTGAAACAGTTACCAATGCATTTACTAGTCACAAGTTCTGTGTGAGGTTTCAGAATACAAAGTTAAGGGAATTGGAAAGGATGGTAAAGTGGAGAAATCAGAAACAACCTTACTACATTTGCTATTTAACATAATTCTAGCATTTATAACAGCAGAATATAGTAGGTATTCATCAAGCATTTCTTGAATTAAATATCACATAAACTCTTTCCCCCATCATCAAAAAAACGAATTTTCTGAACTTTTTAAGTTTATTGCCTTACATATTTGGGATAAAACTACCATTGTCACTTATGCTTTGAGGTAGTTTCTAAAATATGGTTAACTTTATATATTAAGAAATGAAACAAATTTTTAACTTTGTGCATTAAATTTTCCATAGCAAAATCATAGATTTCTAAGAAAATCTTTCTTTGCATACCTACTCTATTTAAAACAGTTTGAGAATTTTGCCTTTTTTACCATTTGCTATTACAAGAAAAACTTATTTATCAAGCAGAGATATCATTAGTGTCCTATATTAAAGTTAATTTGTTTTTGTTTTTGTTTGTTTTTCAGAATGAAGTTTCTCTGTGTATCCCTGGCTGTCCTGCAACTCACCTGCCTCTGCCTCCTGAGTGCTGTGGTTAGAAGTGTGCACCACCACTGCCCGGCTTAAAGACAGTTTTGAGGGGGCAATTCCACGGTGAGCATTAAACACCTTACAGATAGGATTACTTCAAATATTTTAGGCATTATAATATTTCAAAACTGTATCTTTTGATTTAAAGCATAAGATAAAATAGAGCTTTCTTATTTTCATTAAAAATAAAATTTCAGGAATATGTTTTTCACATCAAGAGAATTCTAATAATGTGAAAATTACTAATATTAGCCAATTCTGGATAGTATTCCTAAGATTAAATTACTGTTATCATTATTAAAGACTGGCCATACTTATGACAGATCATCTCCTTTAAAGTCAGGATTTTACTATAATTACTATAAACAAATGCAAATTATTACTGTAAATGTCAGCTTATCAAACAGGAGATACGGATGGCTCAAAAAATGTTTTATGTATGAGGACTGACAGACACTAATATGTGCCTGTAGAAAGTAACTCCATATAAACATATTGTCTACTTAGTAAGGTCTACTGCCCTTGCTCAATATCAGTTAATGGATTCAATGCAGACATTTTTTATAATACTAAGAGCTAAATATTAAAGTACAATTGTATTGCTTGATCATTTCAGGGTATCTATCTCACTTGATTTAAATTTCCTTTGAAAGACATGGGATTTTAGGTGAGTACAGAGAGTCAATTCAATATGACCTAAAAGGTAACCATGTTACCTTTACTAAGATATAATGAGGTAATAAACATAAAAATACAATGTTTACAACAAAACATTCTAAAATATTTTTTAAAAGTTTAGGAGAAAAATTAATTCCTAATACACATAGAAAAGAAGGTCTTGTTCAAAGAAGGAAGTAGAACAATATTAATTTCTTTTTGTTTCGTTTTCACAAGTTAGTGACTGAAATTAGTAAATGATTTTTATTTTAATAATCAGAAATGTAATATAAATACGTGTAATATAAAGGATACTATTAAAAATAAGCTGAGATATAAGATAATTAACTTTTACTTTATTTTTATGGCAAAATAAATATAGCAGTATGAATTAGATGAAAGGCAATAATCTCAGGAGAAATAAATCCATGCGTTAGACTCCTAAAGACTTTTTTTGAAGTCCTAGAAAGGGAAGGTCAGAGACAAGCTATTTAGTACAATAATTTAATTTTATTGTCATATTTATATGTTCACTTTGAAAATGATTACCATTTGAAAGGATGCATTTAGAGGAAACTATATTATAAAAATAGTTTCTAGTTACTGTCTATACACTGCATGTATGATGTCAAATGGCTCTAAGTTGGTGTTCTCTTTCAAAAGATGTCTTGTGTAATACGGCCTTTACTCAAGCATTTACAAGATGTTAGAGTAAACCATTCTTGGTAAAGCTGCTTGCTGCTAAATTTCTTTCTACTCAAAATATGACATAATTATTCCAAAGGTATCTGAGTTTAGAGAGGTCTATTAAAAAAAATCTGAACATGTGTATCTACTGGCCAGATTATATATGACCATTAAACATTCGTAATTTTCCCTGAAAACTAAAATTGAATCACCATGTCTTTACTTCTTAGGTCCAGTCAATAATTTATAATATTGCTGACATGTTCAATAACAAAGTACATAGTCAAGCGAATAAGTGCTAAACAGATGCCAATGAAGAGGTCTTTAGAAAATTACATCATTATGGTTGCATTGATTCTGAAAAGTTCTTACTTTATATCAGGGCCCAAATTTTACTAAATCAACTATAATATTAATTGTGTGGCTTACTAGTTTTTTATACTTCCAATTTAATCTTTATTTTATAAACCTGAGTATGACACCACAGCTAAATAAGAAAGAAAGGGATAAGAGACAGGAAGCTGAAAAGCTGGAGATGAGAGAACAAACCAGTCAGATTGGGAATATCTGTCAGCAGAAAGTTTCGGGGAAGTGAGTGAAATCATACACTGCTCTGAGAGAGTACCCTGTCACACTGACATCTTGGTGATCTCTGAGCTCCTCCAGCTTTTCATGGAGGTACATGTAAATGTCAGAACAGGAACTGGAAAGGCAACTTGTTTTCTTTTCATTTTTCCTTTTAAAACAAGTTCATAGTATTATACACTTCTGACTGCCTTTGGCAAACATTTCAAAATACCACAGATTTTTCCATAACATAAGAATATAACATTTTCAACAAACTTGTGACTTGGAAGCCAACATTTTATTTTGTTCGAATATTTTTTTCACCAAAAATAGTTAAGTATACAAGATAACTACTTTTATAATGTCCTGGAGATTCATTCTAAGATTTTCTACTTGATAGCTATACAGCATAAACATGAAAGACCAGGAAATTTGCCTTCCCCCACAAGCACAGTTTTCAATCTAAGGCTGTATCCATATTAAAACAAGCTGACTGAACTATAAAATGAGTGTTTTATTCTTAAGCAAGTATAAAAACTTTTAAAGATACATATAATATAACTTTAAGATTATATATATATACATATATATGTATCTCAGAACTGAACTTCAGTTACACTCACATTCACTCATACATGTAAATTTATTTATATCAGGTACTGCCAGTTATTGACGGACGCTTAAGTTCAGTTCACTATCAGTTATTATTAGAATTTTATATTGTATTGTATCTTCTGTGTCCTAATCAGTGCTGTAAACCACCACAGACTTATGTCTCTTTAAGACAAAGGTAAAGTATGATACAGTGAGGAATGCTATTGGTTCATCACTACATTCTATTGACCGAATACTGTTAAGTATCCTAATTTCTGAAACTGGCACACCTCACCATGTACCATCTTTTACAGAGGTAACTTTTAAATGTAAAGGCTATCTACTATAAGCCAGTGTTAAGGAACAAAGAGCATGGCTTTTCTTAGTAAAGAACACAGACATACAAACACAGGTTCATCCATGTGCATTCATGTTTGCACATACTCACAATCAACAAAAAGGCAAAACTAAGAAGGCAGAAGAATCAAGGAGGAGGAAAGAGTACTGAAATTTGTCTTTTTTAAAAAACTGGTAAATGGAAGTGAATTGGAGCTATGGAAAAATCTAAAATGACTGAGTTAATTAAGCTTTAATATAGTTAGTGAATTATATGACATCTCGTGCACTGAATTATCTTGCATTTTGACTAATTTAAGAGTTGTTACTGCTGTGAGACTATTTGGTATTGAGATATAAAACAATTGTTAAGTTTAATTTTGCCTATTTTATAGTTAACAATTTTCTAACTTGTATTTATGATAGTATCATTAAAAGTAGTCAGTGATAAAAATTTTTTAGCTTTTCATTTTGACTGAATAAATGATAAGAGTACCAAGTGCTCAATATATATTGAGCAAGTGACATTTAGACATTAACAAATAGGATCAGAAAGTCAGAAACCTTAACTGTATATTAGAAGATTATGTACAAAGTGGGTAAATATTTTAATATATA
Organism: Ondatra zibethicus; assembly: GCA_004026605.1. NCBI lineage: Eukaryota > Metazoa > Chordata > Mammalia > Rodentia > Cricetidae > Ondatra > Ondatra zibethicus. The sequence continues at coordinate 119,535 of PVIU01003319.1, read as the reverse complement.
TGTTTTTGCCTAATATTACAACTTTTAAAGGCTAAAAAAAGCATAAGTACTAAGAGTGCTTTAACACTAAAAGCTGTGCATGGGGTCCATTATACTGTCATCATAAAGCATTTCTTCTTAGTTCTTTACATGATATACATTCAATATATGTTATTAACTCACAGTAATTTTTACTATGGAATGAATTAATCTGGTAAAAACACTAAAATAAGATTCAGTGCCTTTTATAAAATAGGTTAAAAGGGAGGTGACATTCTGAAAATGTATTAGTTTTCTATTTAAGAGGAATTTTAGCACATAACCAGTGACATCAGTCAGAGGAACGGTTTACTCTAGAGCCCCAAATCACAGGCACATGTAATGAGGCAGTTGCCCTTTCTTGTTTGTGGTGCCTTTCAAAGCTAGTTATTTGGCAGCTTGCCTTCAGCTGGTTGCTCTATGTGTAGCTGAAAACAAAACAAAAATAATATGACCCAACAGCCAATAAAAATATTAAAATAAAAAATGGGATGGTGAAAAATGGAAAAAGCCCCCTTCCTCCCTCCACCCTCCAAAAAGGAAGAAGTGTAGGCTATAGACAAAATCTTGCCAAAAAAATGTTAGAAACATATTTACTTTGAGGGATCCAACTCTACTAGCAACTCCTTTGCTTTCATCCGGCCGTCTAATTTGCTACAATGAGGGAAGATGGGTAAAAAAGACAGAATAAAGAAAAAGTGAACTTAAATTTTTTCTACACATTAGTAAGCAGTACATGCAATTCATCAATTGATTCAGGCTCCTCTTATAAGATCAAGGAGTTAACTAACCCAGATGCTATATGACATGCTCTGCAAATAGATCTCTAGAATTCAGTTTCTGGTATGGCACTATTCCTGAGAGGAGGAAATTGGCACTTACTTTTGGTTATCTTGGGGACTTCTGATGAAGCAGTATCTGGAGTAGTGTTACATTTGCATTTAGCTTACAAAAAACAAAGAATTACAAATATACCTATGCACGTTTTCTTTTTCAGTGTTTAAATGTCTATTCTATTGTAATATCAGAAAACATCAATGGTATGACAAGAAACATGAGTGTTCTTTAAGTGGAAAGATCAGTCCCAACAAGCATCATTCTTACTGGTGACATGAGGTTCCTCTGCTTGCCAACTCAAGCACAGAGGTTGCTCAGCTGTCATTATGATTCCCAATTAAACAATTATGCTGCCAATTAGAAAATTTTAATGCCAGACCAATGCTAGATATATTAACTCTTTAAAGCTTTTTCTTATTTCATCTAAATTTTTCTTTAAGAGAAAACGGGAAATAAAGCCTGATGTGGTGGTGTGTACATATGATATGAGTTCTAATGAGGTTGGAGAAAGCAGGACAATCTCAAATTGAAGGCGATACTGAGGTACAAGGGATACTCTCTCTCTCTCTCTCTCTCTCTCTCTCTCTCTCTCTCTCTCTCTCACACACACACACACACACACACACACACACACACACTCACTCCCCTTGTAAGCAAGATTCAGACCAAGTGATTCTACACTCAGTCCCGGACTTTACTTGCAATAGTCTCAATTCTAATCAGCATGGGTCAAGTTACTTGTGAGGCTCATTCCTCTGGTGGCAGATAACATGAGATGCATGATGACAAACCCAGGTGTTAAAGTCCTTAGGAAAATAATATACCAGACAATATTACAAAATTTTATTTCCTGAAAGCAGAGTATAGATTTCTGTTAAGGTATCTCAGAATACCATATATAGGTTACTGGGAAATACTGGAAAAATGAAACTCCTATTTTGATAAACAAACAAACAAATAATGCTCCCCCACAAGCCCCCATAACAATCAACAGCATCTTTATACACAAATATTGTAACAACAATTGAAATGAACAGTTTTTACAAATTATTCAGCATCAGCTGTTTTGGTAAAAAGATAAATAATCAATTTTCTTTTTGAAAGAGAATTGGCAAATTTAGAAATAACTGAAAAGAACGCTCTATGAAGAATGAATTCAGATCCCAGCATCTACTAATTCTCTTTCCATTCTTTTACCTCAAAGACCATCAATCACCAGAGACTGTTTTTCATGTCAAATGGAAATTAACAGTACTTGGATTATAAAGATATTCTTTGAGTTTACTATAAAAATATAGAACATAATGACTTACACATTGCTTTCTAAAAACATTTAGAAGCTCAAGTGATTATAATTTTTGTCTAAAAATATTAAAATTACATTAAGTCAGACAACATGAGGTGTCTATTTCAAAGGCCCAGCAGTTCTTGATTGCTGTTACTTAACAGTTTAAAGATACTTAATAGGCATGTTAATACAGAGGGATGTAAAAAAGGTGCTTATAAAAGGATGGATGTGCATATGACTATATATTTTTCCATGTATGTTATGAGAGTTTATTTGTGACAGGATCTTGCTGTGTAGTCCAGTATAGGCTGGAACCTGCTGCACAGCCTAGTCTGGTTTTTAACTTACAAATCCTCCTGCTTCAACCTTCTGAATGCTAGGATTATAGGTATGTGACATGACACCCGGCTTTATGGAACAAATTTAAGCTTCTACTATATTTATAGATTAATGTTTTCTAAATCGCTTCCATTACAAATTCAGGTGTGAGCACAGAAATTTAGCAATCTGCATGTCCAGCATTATTTGATACTGGAAGCTAATAGGGGAGATTTACATAGATTACAGGGATGATATGTAAGCTTTTTATTTTTCTTTTATTTTTGATATTATAATTACATCATTTCTCTATTCCCTTTCTCTTCCCAAACCCTTCCTTGATCTCTTTCAAATTCATGGCCTTTTTTCATTAATAAATTATCAGTGCTTGATACAATTTTATGATCACAGTCTTAGAAGTTATTACGGTAAAAGGCCTTTAGAGAATTAACAGAGTTCTCAAAGAAGTGTTTTTGCAATTTAAGTTTCATTTGAATATCTTTTTGTGACTCTCAAAACAGATAATAATAACTTATGAAGAAAAGAGCTCAAAGAACAGGGAAAAGTGAAATTAGTAGACCGTGTGTGTAAACATGTTGATGTGTGCATGGGTGTATGTGAAGGCCACAGCACAACCAAAGGTGCTATTCCCCAGGTGTCACACACTTTTTGTGTTGAGTCAGAGTCCTCCATTGCCCTGGAAATCAGCAAATAGGGAAGTCTAGCTGCCCAGCAAGCCCAGAGATCTACATGTCACTGACACCCCAGTAATATGACTTCAAGTATATACAACAAAGCCTTGGCTTTTTCTTTTTTTTTTTTAAACTCGAGATCTGGAGATCAAACTGAGGTCTTCATCCTTATAAGACAAACGCTTTTCTGAGTGAGCTGCCACTTCAGCATGAAATCAACAAATATTAAAACAAGATGTTCTAATTTATTCTAGTCAAATTTTAATGGCCAATTATAAAAGATAAGCATGAAAGAAATTTATAGTTAGTTCAATTATTTATCTTTTAATGAGAAAGAGAAATCACAGCAGAGTAGCTTTAGGAACTTACTTTTCATCAAAATGTTAGGAGTCTCACCCTCAATGGTGTGGCTTGGGCAATACATGGGGCCAAAGGCAGTGGGACCAGGAATTAACTCTAGTGCATGAAATGACTTTGTGGAGCTTATTCTCTATGGAGAGATAACTTGCTCAGCCTGGCACAGGGTGGTTCGGGGAGGACCTTGGTCCTGCCTCAAAGAGGGGACAGTCTTGGTTGACTTCCCATCAGAGGACTTAACCTTTCTGAGGAGTGGATGGGAGGTGGGGTGGAGGGAAGTGGGGAGCCGGAAGAGAGGAGGGAGGGGGAACTGGATTGGTATGTAAAAAATAATTAATTAAAAAAGTCTCACCTTGTTAGCTACTTTTACTCTACTTTTCTATGAAGCTAATTCTTCTTGAAAGAGGTTAAACTGTACAATGTTTATAGAGGTCGACTAAACATTATCCAAAATGCTTGGGAATAGAAGTACTTAAAAGTTTGGAAAATTTTAAGAATATTGAACACCTTGTTAAATATCTCTCATCTTGAAATCTAAGATGCTCTGAAATCTGAAACTTATGGAATGTCAATCACATAAAATATTCCTTATTTTTGAGTATTTTAGACTTCTGTTTTTTGGGTAACAGATATTCAATCTGGCTCCTCTGATACTTTTTATAAATTTCTAGGAATGAGGTGATTGGTTAAACAAAAGTTTTGGATTCTCTCTCTACCCCTCCCGACTCTTTATGTGCACGTTATATAGACACTACATTTCATATTCGCATGGCAATGCTATTGTAGTATATAATTTAAACAATAATTTAAAGCAGTAATGAACTTGATGGCAATATATTGTATTGCTTCAAGTTTTTAGAAGATTCTAGTGAGGATATGCTTTTTATTCATGTGTCTTTACTGTATGAATTTGTTTTTCATAACATCTCTTCTTGATTTTCAGTCACCTTATTTTCTTTTGCATGATTATAAGGGCTCCAGCAAAGTACTAATCAGATTTGTTGTGATAGTTTTACTTCAAACCAATTGTATTATCTAATTGGTTTATCTAAGTGTAAAACTGTCAATTACATGCCCAATGACTTCTACTTTTTAAAAAATGTCTTCCTAGGTGTAAAGTCTGATTTGAAACTTCCTATTTCAGGGTGGTGAGTCACTATGAGGCAGTCCTTGAGGGCCAAAGCTGTTGGTAGAAGGCCGCTTGTTGGTTCCTGGTCACTTAGCCCCAAAATAATCACACAGAAACTGTATCAATTAAATCACTGCTTAGTCCATTAGCTCTAGCTTCAGACTGGCTAACTCTTACACATAGCTCACCCGTTTCTAGCCCAAGCTCTTTGTTTATATATCCGCCTTGCTGTAGGTTATCACTATCATGAATGGCTTTCCAGGTACCATGCCTTGCCCATCATGATGGGTTGCATTCCTTGATACTGAGTCAGAAAAAATCCTTTGTCAGTTAAATGGCTTTCATCAGGTGTTTGGTACTGAGGATGGGAGGTGACAAACATGGCCTGTTGCAGGAGGTAGTATGGTCAGAGTTGTTGGAACTGTGGGAACTATGTAGGTTATTTAAGTGGAAAAAAGGAAGACCCTGAAAGAAATATGGACAGTGAAACTAGGCTCATGAAGTATCAGAGGGAAACAAAGATTCTATGGGAAATTTTGCTAGAGTTCATTTAACCTGGTACTATGATGGTAGGAAAAGTGCCCTGCCTTCAAAACCCAACTCATCAAAGGCTCCAGGGTGTAAATGTGCAAACTTTTTTAAAAATTCATTTCAGAGGACAGTCCTTGAGAAGATGGAACCTCCAGAGTACTGTGAGTAAGTGGAATCATATGGGAAAATATTTTTTCAGGTTTAGCTATGAAGGTGCCCTTAAACCACTCCTGCTGTGATAAGAGGTGGTTGGCTAATGGCATCTTTCATATTTTCAGCAGAACTTGGCATCAGTAGGTGTTCTAGAATCTGTTTCAAGATTCCAAAAACACCTGGTTGTGTAGCACATTTGGAATCCCTACCCAGAGGCTCTGAGAGCCCATTGCAGTGAGGGGTAGGACAGTGACAGTCCCATGTTTCCAGAGATGCTAAGAACTGTTAGGTACTTTGTCACCATGAAAAGAAAACTAATAGACTAGTAACAGACAAGTGTGGAAGTATACAACACATAATTAAAATATTTAGGGGACTGAGGAAGGAGGACTTCAATTTCAAAGCCAGCCTGGGATGCCTGGCAAAATCTTGTCAAAAAAACCCCAAAACACCCAAAATTCAAAATAATTAAAAAAAAATATTCCTGACAGTTGAGTTTAGATTGGTAACTCAGTATGACCGACACTTAGGTTTAGTGATAAATGTAGTTCTATGAGCATTAAATGTTATAAGGAAATGGAGGATACTGCCAAGTTGGCAATCAGGAACAGAGAAGATATTTCACCTCATTACCATCACAGCAGACATTGAGGTAAATGAATAAATAAATTAATGTAAAATTCTGTGAAACAGAAGAATTGAAAATGACACAAAATAGATAAAATATATTATTACAGCCAGGTGTGGTTGCCCTCACCCCAATACTGGCACTAGTAAGGCAGAGGCAGGTGAATCTCTGAGTTTGAGGCCAGTCTAGTGTACAGAGTGAGTTCCAGGGCTACACAGAGAAACCCTGTCTTGAAAAATAAAAACCAAGCCAATCAACCAACCAACGAAACATATAAACATGCATACACACACACACACATACATATATATTATTACATTGTTAATTGACTTATCAAAACATGCCTAATTCTACTAAAGGGGTAATGTCTAACTTATTAGGAAGAAAATAAGAGATCATCTTTCAAATCTCAAAACTCTGTTATGATATCAAACTAGAGGAAATAGCAAAAAAAATCAAAGCAAAAATAACAAAAAACTTCACAAAAATGAAACAAAACAAAAAGAACCCAATCTATGTCTTTAGAAAGATGGAAAAGCTGAACAATAATCAGCTAGAAAATAAATTAACTACAAATATATACAGAGAGGAAGCTGGAGAGACTGCTCAGTGATTAAGAGCACTTGTTGCTTTTCCCAAGGACCTGGATTTGATACCCAGAACTCATGTGGTGGTTCCAAAATATCCACAACTCCAGTTCCAGGGAAACTGATATACTCTTCTGACCTCCGTGGGTACCGGGCACATTTATGGTGTACATAAAGACAAAACGTGCAGACATATAAAGAAAAAATCAGTCTTAATATATCTATAGACATCAGGCATTTAATATAAATTATTAAAAATAGTCTGGAGTATTGAAAGAATGTCAGCTGAATACTAATAGATAAAATAGATAAATGAACAGTAAACCTATTTATCAAACGCAAGTGAAAACATTTGCTGCCTCCCCGTTTTTTTTCAAAATACTAGTTCCTAAACAGAATTCAGAACTTTAGAAAATATATTTCTGCAACTCTGAGATGGAGATTTTCAAATGATTAAAGAGTTTTAGGATGAGCTATATAGCACGATAAACAAAAAGTCATAGACAGATATTGGAGCTCAAACTGAAGATCAGAAAAGCAAAGCAGTCAAGACACTAGAGAGCTCTTCCTCAAACTAAAAGAGTGCGAGTTTCTGTCTCATCTCATTTCTGTCTAGTGCTGGGATTAAAGGTGTGCGCCTACACCACCACCTGGATCTGTTCCTGCACTGATCTGTATAACCCAGGGGACCTTGAACTCACAGAGATCCATCTGCCTCTGTCTCCCAAATCCTGGGCTTAAAGGTGACACCACTTCCTAACCTCTAGTGGCTTTGTTTTACCTTCTGGTCTTTAGGCAAGCTTTATTTATAAAGCATAAATAAATAAAATATCACCATAATTAGCTGAGTGGTCATATTAACGAAAATGATTTTTTTGATAATGATGAACTATATCAACATTTGGAAGAATGTATACCCAAATACCAATGCATATGTTCCTAAATTATTCCTAGGAAAAAGATCCATTCAAATTGCAAGACACACAAATTTATCGAACTATGGAATGGTAACAAATAGGGTTTTAGATTTTTACATTTCAAAAAACCTTTAAAAAACTATATGGTGCAAAGTTTTTCATGATATATGAAATCCTCATATGGTAACAAGTATCTGTATACTGTATACTCATAGGATATATTTTAGAAAGTTCTGCAAAAAAACGAAGTGTTTGTTGATTTTTTTATTAGAATATTTTTAAATAAACTTCTAGTATCACATATTTAGCAATCAGAGAAGGGCTAGTAATTCTTTCTGCTTTAAATCCATCAAGTAAAAATTTTACCCTTTAAACAAAACCATAATTTTTTGGTGTGATATTTAAAATAATCCAATTATCAGATATACTAATATTGTACTTCTTTTTCTAACTACATAGCTGTGTGAACTAGATTTGCTCCTTCATATTCTTCAACTAATTAACATTACAACAGACAGAATATATGATAAGAATTCATGTCTTCTATTTAGTCAGCCATCAGTAGTAATTTGAAAACTGTAAATAAAGCAAAACATTTCATTATGTATAAAGTATATATTTCTGATTATGATTTTCATAAAAATGAGATTTATATCAACATGTAAAAGGTTATTCTGATTTTGCAGTTATAAAGAAAAAAGTACAAAAAAGTTCTCGGTTTTAACTTCTAGGACAGTAAATATTGCTAGTCACAGACCACATGAGCAGAATTTATTTGGAATCTTCACTAATTTTTAAAAATAGTGTGAGAGTAATAAGGTTAGAAAAATGCTGCATTTTAGCAGCCATGTGAGACCATTGTTTACTATCTCCAAAGTGAGGGAAAACTATGAACCTAAAAACTGTTTTGTTGCTTAAGTGACATTTTAAAAATTTAATTAATTCAGTGGTTTTAGTCTATGTGCTGTTTGTTGATTCTACATGTAGACCCCCAAATTTGTTTGTCATTAATGACTAAACAAATATTAATACAGTAATGTTGCAATAGCTTCAGACAAAATCAAATAAAACAGATGTCTAAGAGAATTTTCTGATTTATTTAGGCTCTTAAAAATAATAGAACATATATAGTCTGTGTTGATTTAGACTATCATGACAAGTAAGATCAAACAGACATCTGATTCTTAGATTTTGTTAGCTGACTAGCTACATCACATAATCAACTATTATTCAAAGAAAAATGGCCACAATATGGAAGAATTTATTAAAAATGACATTACCAGGGAAAAAATCACATAGGGAATAAAATATGGTATTAGAGTAATACTTTAATTTTCATAGGTTAACAAACTCACACTGCCTCTCAAACTCATATAAGACCCTGAGTAAGACAAATTCTATTTATTTATATTTTTAGAGTGTATATATGTATGTGGTATGTATTCCACCTGTGTGTGGTAATGCAGGTCCATGCACATATGTGTGGCATGTGTATAGGTCTTGGAAATTGATGTCAGATGTCTTTGATGAATTTTCAACTTATATGGAGATAGAAATGCTCACTTGAACCCAGAGCTAACTGATTCAGCTAGTCTAGTTGGTCAGCCACTCTGGAGATGCCCGTGTCTGTTTTCTGTATGCTGGGATTAGAGGTGGGCTCCCATACCCTCCAGGTTTTCATGTGCTGGTCCTAATGATTGCAAGAAAAGCACTTTACCCAATGAGCCATCTCCCTAGCCTGACTAGTGTAAATGATTTTGCTCGAATATCATGAACCTAAATGAGGTCCTAATTCTGCATTTTGTTTGAATATAAGATTAGGTGCTAATACAGTAAAGTAATATGGTTTTCATGAAAATATTTCAATTATATTCTTTTAAACAACTTCATAAATTTTATTCAGCTATATATAAAATTATCTTCTAGATTTTATAGCACAAGGGAATACATTATTACAATCTACTTTACAAGGTAATGTAAAATTCAGATACTTGAAAAAGAAAAAAATAACAAAATCAGTCCTTAAAATATTCTCTTGTGAATACACTGAATTTTGGATTTTCCCCATCTTTCAGTCTTGTCATTATTTTCTACTTCACTCCTTCCTTTTGGTTTCTTGCTGTTTGTCATAACTGAAAATGAGCACTGAGCTAAGTTGTATATCATATTCATTTAAGAAGAGAAGGTCTCTGTTACAGACATTCTTTTATCAAATCCTTTTTGCAAGAACATCATCATGATAGAACTTCAGTGAACTATACATTGTATACATTTCTTTAAAATCAATTTACCATTTTCATTTCTTTGACATATGCACTATTTTATTTAGGGCTAATAAAAGACAAAAACCCAATTTTGTTCTTAAATTTTTCTGTATTGCCACAAAGCAAAAGGAGTGGCATTCATTCCAGTAAGAATTCATTATAAGAAAATATCTGATACAAAAGAAAATACTGTCCTGATGAAAAAAATATTAAATTATTCCACCAAATAAATATTTCCTGGAGAGAATTATTTGATGGACAACGGTTCTATTTTAATATTTGACTGTCATCATTGGACCATGAAGAGTGAACAACAACTATAACAAAACCAAAACAGTATATTTTACACAGAGAATTTGTTCTTATAGATGGAAGATTCCAAAAGGATCAAAACTAACTCAAAGATATAATATGCAATACACACACACACAATGTTAAATGTTTGATACTGCCATTACCTAGAGAAATGAGTCCTCATTATGTAAATGTGTAATATGTAAAACAGAGTGTCATCTTAAATATTATTCACTATTAAAACTTGAAGAAACAAACAACCAAAACTGTATAAAATAAAATTATTAGGTTTGATTTATTGTTATTTTTATTTAATTTTTGAGATGGTATTGCTATGTAGCCTAGGTTGGTCTTGAACTCAACGTCATCCTGTCATATCTTCTTTAGTATGGATTACAAATGTGTGCTATCATGGCTTTTTTGTTTATCCAGTGCTAGGGGTAGACCTCAAAGTCTTGAACATCTTAGTCAAAATCTTTCATTTATGTTTCCACAATCATTTGAATGTTTCAAAAGATAATTCTCCACATATTTTGCATTCCTGTTGATGAACCATAACATTTAATTATACTTTATTATAATTTGTAGTAGCCTATTTTGCTTTTAAAGGCAGTAAATACGGTCTATTAGCTCATTATTTCTTTCTTACAAGTAGAAAACCAAGTCTCAAAACAGACACAAGACTCAGAAAACATTAAGCATCTTGTTTAATGTAGTGAGGCTTTTAAGGAGAAAAGTAAGCACTGGAATCCACACCTATTGCCAGGGTCAAGAGCTCTTTCTAAAGCTGATCATTCAAGTCTGCATGATCTGATACAAAGAAACCTTGTTTGCACATATATTTCATGCTTAATTTGAAACACAGATGATTTCTATGGAGTTGACTAATTGCACTATTTTATAAACATTACAACCAAAAGGCAGTAACACAGGAATGGCAAATTAAAAATGTACGTTCAGTTCTACACAGAACAGCACTTTTTGCTTACTTCACAAATACCTCTTATTGAACATATTCAAATCAAAATTTAATATTGTTCCTCAAAAAATCCTTGAAAATTAGTTATTTTTCTTTTATATACTAATACTGTTAAACTAACATCAACCCTTTATCTTAAGTCAGAAACTTGAAAAACATTTTTTTCATCTTCCTTTCTGTCCTAAATTTAATGATGCAGAATTAAGATAAATACTTCATTCAGAACAGAGTGAAGTGCTAAAGTTTATCTATGGTCTTGAACTTTAACTCAGGGATGAATAGCATGGGTGTAGGGAAGACATACTTTAAGAAAATCAACATATTTGAAATCAGATGCTGAACACCGAATTAAGAAAACCTGCCTAATAATGAAAACATTTATAGTTTTTCTTCTTTGAAGATTCATAACCTCAATTTTTAATGATAACATTATTTGTTACTTATTTTGACTCCTATCTAATTATTTGTTACTTATTTTGACTCCTATCTAAATACAGTGATAAATAAATGTAACAGTAACATCATGAAGATTTTCCTAAGAGTATTCTCTGTCATAAACTTTAAAACAAAGCACACTATAACATCAATAAGTTAGAGATAGTTTCTAGTCAAATGAAATTATAACTCACAAAACTGATAGAAAAGTCATAATTGAGGGAGAAAGCTATACTTGCTTTTAAATCTGGTGATAGAGAAAAAGGCCAGATTAAAAAACTGTCAGATTCTTAGGACAAATTTAGTATATAGCTTGATATCTAACACAATATCTCATTAAATAAGAAAGTAATCTCTGATAACTATGTTTCTTCACAAATGGAACTTGAAGGAACATATGAGTGATTTTTCCAGAGGAGATATTCCAGAGGTTGATGTAATAGTACTCAAGCTTGCTCAGTACTTTATCTTACACACAAAATATGAGGTGGTAAACAGTATCTAATCTCGCCTCCACCACAATTCAGAGACAGACTGTAAAAAATAAAAACTTTGAAACTATCCCCCTCCCAAAGGTTGGCATTAAAACTTTCTTTCTAACAAATTTAGTTTGGTTTCCAAATAATAGGCAGCAACATTCCAAGTCGAGTCTGTTTGAAAAATTTTTCAGAATATTAGAGCAGGTAGGTATGCAAGCCTGAAGTTTAAAAGGAAAATAAATCCCATTTGTCATAGTATTTTGTTAATATTGCTGATTATTGACTAAAAATACATTCATCCTCAGAATAATTTAATTTTACACCCACATTGCTAAGTTTCCTAAAAAAAATAATAGGTCTACCACAAAGAAACATAAATTATAGAACATGGCATTTTTACCCATGATGTAGGAGCAGGCATATTGTATGAAATGTCTACTATCCTAATAAGATAACCTATGAAAAATAGGTGGTAGCTATTATATATTCCATCCATTTCTACTACTATTTTGCATGCAATCCAACCTTGACAAGCAGGGGAACATTTGTTAGTTTTCTCAGAATTTATATTAGAGAAAGGTAAGATGCAAGGATCTGCACTTACTTTTGGTGTTGGACAAGAAGCTGTAGAGAGGCGAGATGTAGCCTGAGCACGGGGCGATTCTGAAGGAGTAGTGCTGAGGGAGGCTGTGTCTCGTGGGAGCACCTGAACACCACGAGAAATGATGGAATCTGGAATCTAAACAAGAATGACTATAGTTTAACATTATGAAAAGGCCACAGCATATAAAATTAGCATTCACATCTTTCTTGTTTTTGATTTTTGTCATTCTTTGCTGATGAGCACTCATACAGTTAGTGTTACTTATATATAAGAACATGTAATATTTGATTCAGACATTTAGCTTTACAATTTTTTTCTGACAAATAATGTATTATGGAAAACTTTAGTGACAAGTAGTCCAGCATTGTGGTTAGAAGGAAATATGTTACTCAATAACTGGCTTTGTCATTTAATATTTTGAATTCCTGAGCAAGATACTCCTACATTTTAAAATTTCACTTTCCAACATTTCATCCTCTGTGCTTCTAACTGGCCTTTCTGGACATCATCAACTAGCTATTCAGTGCTCCTTGACTTCCAGTTGGGCTCTTCTAGATGTCAGGGCCTGGCATGAGACAAGGATTAGAGGAGATTAAGGTTTGGTATTTATTCATCTCAGTTCATCAGAGGTTAGATGTATCTTTCAACTACAGACCATAGTTCTGCTCAAATATATATAGCTCTTTCTCTGTATGGCAATAGAGCTCCTGGAATTGTCAGGATTCCTTTTGTCAAAATTCAACTAGAAACAGTAAGGTTTTTTGCTTATTTATTCCACAGAAATTCACAATGCCTTCCTGATTTCTTTAAATTCAGTCCAAATATGTTTGCCCTTATCAAAAATCTCAATTACTTATTTAGTGTGTTCTGTCACTTCTGCTAGGACCCTGATGAATAGATCATTTCCAGCAACATTTTCTTTATCTAAAAAATGAGAATAATTATAGCATCTAGCTTCTTGGATTATTTTGATGCTTAAGCAAGAAAATGTACATAAATTTCTTAGCAGTTTAAAATAGTAAATATTTAATAAATGTTGGTTATTAGGTTATATCTATGAGTACTGTGAAGACAGATAAGACTATTCTAAAAAACAAAATGAAAAATAATGTAATTTTAAATATAAATATTTATGTTATCAAATTTATTACTTTAGACTATGAATAATTTAGTTATTTTGTGCTAGAGTATTAGAAACAGATTACCAGTTTAAGAGTAGGAACTTGAGGCTGTAAATATCTGGAAATACTTTCTACCTGGGATCTTGAGAGGCTACCAGGCTGGGAGTCAGGTAGGCAATTTTCACTATCCTTCCTGCCCTTCATTATGGTCCCTCTAGCAGCAGTTGGCTTTCAGATGGCCTTCCTCTCACCACACACCTCAGCTCCCTGGGCACTCATGCCTCTTAGTGGGGACCCAGCTTAGATCTTTCCTGTAGACCCACTCAATCCTCCCTTCTAGCCCATCCCTTGTGTCAGCTGCTGATACCTAGAAACATTCTCTCTCAGGGACATACAGTGGCTATACCTGCTTGAGACTCAGGTAGGCAATATGTACTATTCTTCCTGTCTTCCGTTACGATCTCTCCATCCTAATCATGTAGCAGCAGCATGCTTACAGGTGCCCTTCCTCCCACCTCAACACCATTCACTCCAAATCTTGGTACAGATCCAGAATCTACCTAGTCCTTTCATCCCTGTCTCTTCAGACACATCCTTTGTCCTACTGCAACCTATGTTCAGGAGCATCTCCTCTCCACCTCTAATTCCTTGGGGCGTGGTGTAGGCAGGAACTCCTAAGCTCTTTCCCAAAGTCCCTCTCAGACTTGTCTCTTAGCACACCTCAATTCCTCTGCCACCCACCAACTTGCAGATGCACTCTATACTAGGGACCAAACAACCGACACATATGTCAGATCTTGAGAAAACACCACCAACCACAGAACAAAACACCCACTCAATAAAGACAAAAGCAAATATCAGCATCTTGAAATACCCTAATCATCATATCTCAGATTTCTAGACATCAGGGCAAAATGCACCAAATAGATAAGGCAATGAGCTTTGACCAGAAACCAGTAACCCAACTCCAGTAGGCCCTTAGATACTCAATATAGCTGAAGCATAAGACAATGATTTCAAATTAATAAATATGAATATGGTCAAGGACCTTTAAGAAGAGACAAATAAATCCCTTAGGGAAGTCTGTGAACATACAAACAAACAGTAGAATGAAATAATAAAAACAGTTTAAGAAGGTACTAATAGAATCACTAATGAAATCATAAACTTAAGTAATAGGGATAAGAAAAATTTATGAAGTCAAACAAAAACTCAGAGGTACACCTTACCAACAGAATCTAAGACATGGAAGACAGAATCTCAGCAACTGAAGACAAGGTATAAAAAATGAAATACATCATTCACAGAAAACATTAAATCTAAAAACATTTATGCATAAAACATCCAGGAAATCTTGGATACCATGAAAACACCAAATCTAAGGATAATAAAAATAGAACATGAAGAAACCAGGTTAAAGGCACAGGAAATAGTTTCAACAAAAACCATATAATAAAATTTTCATAACCTAATGAAGGAGATGCCTATTAAGAAACAAGAAACACACAGAGCACCAAATAAACAGGACCAGAAAATAAATTCCCCATGACTACTACTACTACTATTACCACCACCACCACCACCCACAACAACAACAATAGAACAACAACAAGAAGAAGAATAGTAGAGGCTAAAAGGGATAAAAGGCCAAAAGATCAAGGAACACAAAGGCAGATACAACAGGATACCATCTGATTTCTTCATGGAGAATCTGAAAACTAGAAAGGGCTGGATAGATGTTCTTCAAACTCAGAGATCACAGATTCTAGCCCAGAGATTCCAACCTAACAAAACTATCAACAATAGATAAAATTGCTCTAAAATAAACCAAAATTGAGCACTATCTATCTACCACTCCATTTCTAAAAAAACTGTTAGAAAACTCCAACCTGAAAATGTTAGCCATACCTTAGAAAACACAAGGAACAGATAATCCCAGGCCAGTAAATCAAAAGATGGAAGGGAGCCCCATACCATAATAACAAAATAACAGGACTCTCAACATCATCACACTCAATCCCATAATAAGAAGACAGAGACTAATAGAATGGATCTGGATGTGAAGGAGGATTTATTCCTCTCTAGCATTTGGTAAAGGAGAAAAGCGGAAAGCTGTAGGATCAACATATGAATCACGTAGTTGACTGCACAGCAACAGAGAAGCCAAGAAACAACCACATTCTCAACAGCTGCAAACAACAAAAGCATCAGATAAAAGGAAGAGATCAAATGAACAAATCAGGCATCAATCTAACTTAAGACATGAAAGACTTCTGCAAAGTAATTTAAAGATCCCCCACGTATATGGACTGATGGAATTAATTTTAAGATCTCCCACGTATATGGACTGGTAGAATTAATTTTAAAGTGGTTATATTACTAAAAGCGAACTTAAGTAAAATCTCCATCAAAATTCTTATAACATTCTTCCTGGAAATTGAAAAAAAATTTAGAAGTTTAGATAGAAACACAAAATACTCAGAATATTTAAAGCAACCCTGAACAAAACTTGCAATGTTTTTATAAAAGCATCAAAATATTTGACTCATTATTATAAAGCCATAGTCATGAAACAATATGGCACTCTCTCAAAAACAGAACACAGACCAAAGGAAGAGCAAAAGCCACCTGATTCTCCACAAGGATGGCAAAAACACTCAGGAGAAAAGGCATTCTCTTTAACAAGTAGTGGTTGTAAAGCAGGATGACCAGAAACATGAGGTGAAACTAGATTTCTGTCTCACCTTGTACAAAAACCAAAACAAGATGTGTGGAGATCTTAAGGTAATAACTGACACTGTGAAAATACTAGAAAAAAGTTTCAAGATACAAACATAGAGAATGGGGTCTGGAGAGATGGCTCAGTGGTTAAGCGCATAGGCTGTTCTTCCAGAGGTCCAATTCCCAGCACCCACATGCTGGATCACAACCATCTGTAATGAGACCTGGTGCCGTCTTCTGGCCTGCAGGTGTACATGCAGGCAGAATAGTGTATATATAATAATAAAAAAAACCATAGAGAATGGCTTTCTGAATAGGACAATTCAGGAAAGAAGACCAATAATTAGCAAGTGGGATTGCATCAAATAAAAATCTGCTTCAGAGCACTGAAGACAATTATAAGAACGAAAAGAAAACTTACAGAACCGAATTTTGCCAGCTACTTACTTGGTAATGGATTAATTAACATACAGTATACAGAACAAAAAATAAAACATTAAAGCAACAAATAAAAAGTAAAGATAAAATGAACACTTTTCAAATAAGAGTACAGATGACCAACAAATTTTGAAAATATGCTCAATACCCTTAGGCATCAGAGATAAAACTATGAGATTTTATCCCACCACAGTTAGAATGATATTAGAGAGAAAATTAACAGAAACCACATAAGAATGTGATATTAAGAATGAAAGAAACCCTTATACACTGCTCTTAGAAATATATATTAGTCCAAATAACCACAAAAATTTCTCAGAAATGAAAAACAGAACTATCATATGATCAAGCTATGTAAATCTGGCTTGCTACCCAAAAGAATCAGAAATATCTGTATTGCAAACACTCTTGTTTCTATTTTTAGCATGACAGTGTCCACAGAAGCCACTTTCTGGGTGCCCATCAATAGACGTATAGACAAATGAAGTTTATACATACAGACATATACAACATGGATAGTCAAATTTTGTTAAGACACCGAGCCCATTAAGTAATTTGCAAGAAAATGGATGGAACTGCAGATTAGTGTATTAAGCAAATTGAGTAAGACTGGAAAAAAATAGAACAAACATCTTGGTTTTTCTCATTTGTAGAATTTAAGACATAATGTAAAAGGTAGACTCAAAGGGGTGGGGAAAGAAATAAAGGGTAGCAAAGGGTGGGATAAGAGAGGTAGGTGGGCTGAATATTATCAAAGTACATCATCTATATTCTTGAAAATGTCTCTAAACCTTAGAGTTTCTATAGGTACCATACACTAAAAGCAAAACAAAATGAAACATAACTCCTTTTCACTTTTTAGCCTAGGTTCCAACAGAAACACTTCCTCTTTAATCCATTCTACTCTATATAAATTATTTGGAAGTTATTCCCCCATAACACCAGTTTCCTTGATAGGCTTCACATGTATTTAGTTTTGTGTACATGTATCTTAAGATTCATGAGGAGAGCATAGAGGCTTCATCATTGTTCTGAACTTCTCCAGAACATTTAATTTTCATTAGTGAAATGAAATCTCCTCTTATGTATCTCTAATGAAACTTTCCTTGTCTTAAAATCAAGGTTTACTTGTCCTTATAATTTTGACTATCAAACCTATCAGTTATTTTTTCAATACATAACACAACTTGTCATCTCTGGGTTAAACATCGAAGAGTAGATTTATTTTCTTTTTGTTCCTCCCCTATTTAATATAAATTACACTTTATTCTCTTGAATCAGGTTTCTCACCCAAGTATGAAACCTCAGGGAACCCTACTTAATATGCTTTAGCAAATAAAAGGAATAATTTTAATCTCATCTTTGTTTTATTTTTATTATTTTTAAATCTTATCTTAATGAAGCCTATACATTACTGGATACTGATGAAAATTTTTCTTTTTTTGGTTAGAGATAACACCTTTATTTCAATTAGTTTTAAGATAAAAAGAACTTACCTAATAAAACTGAGAGGTAGCTGTAGTTTAAAAGAATGAGTTGAGGGAGTGGTAAAATCAATGTGTTGAGAACCTGAAATCTTTATTTCTTAATTTATTTTTTGTAATTTATTTCATTATGGCAGGACTTGTTTTCACAGTTCCAAGATGGCACTTCTTAGGATGCATATTTATTCATTCCAAATTATATTTAAACAGAATTTGTGGCTCAGTACTTCAAATAAAGTCGGAGCTGAGAACTAAAGTTCTGATGGGCTTGAATCATGTTACCAGAAGTAATAACTGTGGTTAAATGAAATTAAAATGGTGGTTATATTAAGCCAACTTACTCAAACTATGTGATGCGGATGTATGTAGTGTAGTATTAGGAAGAGGAAGTAGGAAATGCCTGCTCAGCAGTTAGTCAAAAAATTTTTGGCAATAAGTAGCAATCAGATAACTGGTAATGGTTGAAATGTCATTGATCAAGTTTCTCTTTTGGAAGTTAAGTAGAACAAAATTACTTGGGAAAGTAAAGTAGTAATAATAACTGCAACTCTGCATAGTTTCAAATTCTATATGGCTTGGAACAATCTATTTGCATTTGCATTAAGAAGCAGCAAGAATATTAAAGGTATTTATTGACTGTTACCCCTTGCTTCTTTTTTCACTCTTTCCTATGGAGGCTCAGTATAAAGAATAAAAGCATTAGATGCTTTGATAAAGGACTCATCATTTACCAAAAGGAATAAAAAGTTTAACTGAAAAATAAATGTCTGTTCAGTTGACAAAATGATTAATACTTCTACTACTTACAAAGGAATATTAAATCCCAGTCAATAAATAAGGTTCCTGGATCCTACAATGAAGACATCCACTTATATCATTTTGGAGCTATTTTCACATTAGCTCCTCTAGAAAATTAGGTCACTATAATTTAAGGTTATCATATGTGATAATTACCTTCTTTCATGTGCACCTGAAATGATGGTAATAAATCCTAGCAAGAACTAAAGATAATGTTATTCAAATAACTCTTAAGAGATTGTATTTTATTATCTTTTCATCATTTTTCACTTTATGTATGTTTGTATCTGTTTGTAAATATGTGCACATAAGTTCAAGTACCCACAGAGGCCAGAAGACTTGGATTCAACTGGAGCTGGAATAAGAGCTGTTGTGAGCTACCTAACATTGGTATTGGGATTCAAACTCATGTTCTCTGGAACATGCACTTAACTGCTTATCCATTTCTACAACCCTCAAATCATTTTTGAGGATCTAATCTGATATTATTAGACTATGGTAACCTATAATCTTGTTTATGAATGAAGGATCTTGCAATGACTTTATTTTAAAAGCTCAGAATGTTTTCTATTATGGTTATTATAACATTGTAAGACATGAATACAAAAAGAAACCCTTCAAATTTGGCATTGCTAAAAAACATTCACTAATATTTATACTAATAACAATTTAAATTTGCTATGTGCCTTTTGACTAACCCAATTTTACTTTCAACGAAATATGCATTATGAAATGAAAGTCTTAAATTATACATTTGATAGTGTTATCTTCGAAAAGACAATTATATACATATATGCAATTCCTAAGTACATAAAGTCAAATTTCATTTGATGAATTACTTTTCATCTTCTGTTTTTGCTCCCTTTTATTTCAGATGCCCAGAATGAATTGAAATGGATTTTTAAAAATATTCTACCCATGGTCTCAATTATTGCTATTAAATGATTTATATTTAAGAATATTAGTTTAAGTTCAATTTTCTTTGCTATTTTGAGTAAAAAAAAGTAGTTTTGTATCCTTAGGTGCCTGTTTCTAAAGATTAATTATCATGGAAGTTGCAGATTGAGCTATCAGTGGATGCAATGAGAACACAGTGAAGGAAAACAAAATGAGATGCAAGTTCATGAAAATAAAAAGCTATCACAAATTAAATATTAGTTTGATTAAGCTTTCTAGGTGTTAAGACACAATGCAATCCTCCTATGACGCTTTGTAATTAAGCTAGGTAACTTAGTTAAAAGTATTCAGTAAAACAGCAAAACAAACAACAAAAAAATCCCAGACTTCTTGAGCAATGAAATTTTTGAAAGTCATGTGATGAAAGTTCACTGTTAAACATGATAGAGTTTTAATGATTGGAGAGAAATTTAGGCACAAAGGATATATTAAATTCCTTAATGTGGTATCCTTAGTAACCATGAAGATCTTTCACAATAAAATAACTCATCTTCCATGTTATAGCCCACCTCTAAATAAAGGAAGTATGATAAATATTTGCAAAATTATTATTCAAAACTCATTGTCTTACCCGTTTATCTGTACTGCCTGTTGCATCATAGGAATAATTGATGATACCAGGGATGGGCTGTCCATGATGTGCCATGAAAACAGCAGGATTGGTGTACAATGGATGCTTCTAATGTATAACATATAACAATTATGAATACAGTGAGAGAAAAAGCATGAAATTACATAAGCAAAATGACTAAAAGAAAAAAAGTGAACACAAATGGAACAAATGAAATGCCAATTTCTTTTTAAATTCAAAGTGGCAAAATCAGCTTTGATTTTGTATGTTGTATTTCTTTTATAAACAAAATTGATGTTGCAAAGGAACATCAATTAACAACAATTAAAAGGGCTTATCCTTTTAATTAAAGATAAAAAAGAAAGAACATACAATAATTTTAAAATGAGCTTATTCTAATAATTGGTTCAACTAAAAGAATCCAACTTTAGTCTTTAAAGTATGGTTAAAATTTAATGGATTATTGAAAGGTCTATAGACAGAATCTGGCAGGGTTCAATGAAAGAACTACATACTAATTATCTAATGGACATAAGAAGGATTTCTATGTGATTCTAATGTGTTTATTTTTAATAAATAATTCAGAACTAAGCCATATGTAAAGTCCTTAGACTAGAAAACTGCTATTGGCAGCATTTACTAATATATCTATAAAGTAGTACCAAGAAAATATGTTAGGCTGAAAAAGATGATTTTATTAAATATTTTCAGACCTTGACTTTATCAAAGTTCCCACAGCACTATAACTCCTGATCATTGTTCAGAACTATAGAAAACTTGTAACACCCTAAATGCTACCAAAACAGTAACAAAGTAATTCTCTTACATTGTTTCTTTAAAATAAGAACAAATGCTTTTTAAAAATTAAAACAGATTTTTTTCCTATGGTCAGAGTCAAAATATCTATGTGATATACAAATTATTTCATATAGTAATTAAATTTTTAACCTGTATAATATTAACCAATGAATGATTATCATTACTAAAAGTGATATGACACTTTCTAAAGAAATTAAAATAGAGCAACTGGAAAAAGCTAGACATAAATAATAATATAAATTATTTTAATTATGCTGAACATGTAGCATTAAGTTCATTCAAATGTACTCAGCTCATAGTATTACATTGATTTCTAGACCCTTATGAAGAAAATCTGTAAACTTTGGTATTATCCTAATATTTCAATTACTTTATTAGGTTAAAAGGAGAATATATTAATTTCTTCTCTATACCACTAAGATAAATCGTGTTTGACAATAGCTGAATAAATATTTAGTTGGGGAAAATTCAAAAGCCTCTTCAAAGACTTGTCTTTAAAATTTATTTTGTGGTAATGTGATCCTCTTGCCCCTGGAACAGTGGAGGTTTCCTATACCTCCATACCAGGCAAAATTTTTAAAATACTCTTTTCCAACTAATTTCAAGAGTCATCTGAGGTCATTTAACTTTGTTTTCTGTTTCTTTAAAAATATGTGGAGTTTTGATGTCCTAAATACAAATCACTGTATATTTAATAAAATGGCAACTTTAAAGAGTTCCTTAAATGTCACATTGTTTATCACTATAGCTATAACTTCATTAGGTAACTGGCATATCATTAGTGCCTTAGAACACAAACTAACTTCAATGCTTACACAGAATCTTTACTAGGACAGAGAACACATTGACAAAATTTAATGGATATTCCAGCTCCATTTTTAGGATGCTCTCAAAAGCATTAAACTTATGGAAGGATGAAATGGAAAGAGGGATGAAATCAGTAGTTTCCCCATGGGTATTTCAGTACTCTGTCTCTCTCAGCAGACCTACCTTTGCAGCAATGGCTGCTGCAGTTATATGTGATGAGGAACTATCTTCTGTTGAAGCTACACCACTGTCTTTCTTTTCTTCTTCCTCTTCTTCACACTGAACCCCTTTGTCTTCTGTCTGTTTATGGGGGCTAGTTGTAGGAGGTGGAGAAAGAGGAGGTGGTGGGGAAGGTAAATCTTCAAGTTCATCATGCACCTCCTTTACTTTTACAATGGCATCACGTAAAAGGTCAATGGCATGAGGTAGAGCTGGCAGTATGAACTGAAAGCATTCCTGCCCACAAAGACAAAAAAAGAAATGTCAGGCTTCTTTTTTTTTTTTTTTTTTTTTGATTTCATGTTAAATATATTTTACTAATATATTTTTTTTAAAATTAAAAATATATTGACTCCATTCCTAAACAGAACTACCATCTTAAACAGATTGTTTATTTCAAAATAGCACTGTGGACTGTGTGAGGCTTGAAATTACCCAGTTGTCAGGCTTCTTAATAGACAAATAAAATGGTAGCAATCAAATTGAGTATAATTTTGGACTTGTATTTCTATCCATATCAAGAGTCATATTCAACACATCTTTTTATGTAAAATATGAAGCAATCACATCATATAACACTTTCCATATGCTAGAGGTTATGGCCATTAGATGAATCCTTACATGAATGTATACTTTGCTTTTAAAGCACAATTTTGATACAACTACTGATTTATATATGCTTTATATATAAAGGACATGAAAGGCAAGAGAATTTTCAAACTGCTTGCTAGTACAAGACTTGGGTCTAACAAGTCACATTAAGGACCAGATTTTTTTGTTGTTCAGACTGGAAATTCTACTATCATAACATATACTAGTATAGTTATGACAAAAGCACTATGCAGTAAGCAAAAAATAAAAATAAAATTGTAAAAGTTGAGAATAGAATTCAATCTAATATTTTCTTCACATGCCATTAATATCTATAATGCATCCCCAAAAGACAACAGGCAAGGACTTATAATTAGAATAGAGAGCGAATTCTGTCTGAGGAATAGATGGAAGTCTTTCTCTTTCACATTAAAGCAACACCTTAATAAAGTCTAAAAGGTGAAGAAATATCTTAAAACATGAATGGAACATGAATGGCATACTTGAAGTATGCCTAATTTTTGACTCTCTTTATAGGTCTTAATTGCTTACTGTTTAAACAGTATATTAAAGAACGTAATCTTGACAAAACAGAGGTTAGGTATTTTCCTTCAGCTTCTAGGAGGCTATATCCAGACATTAGAATGTCTGGCTTGATAAAAATGTCTTTATTTGCTGGGATCTTTGTCTACTAGTTAACCTGAAAACTATGGGTACCAAAGGCTCAGGTTGGCACGCCTCATCGGCAATGTTCTGCATGTATACTGTCATGTGTCTAGGACAGGATGGTAACACATGCATGGTCCCAAGGGAGAATAAACAATGAAAGCTCTTTGTTGGCTAGGTACCTTTATTTTTTGCCCTATGCACTATTCCCTTCTTAATTTTAATCCACATCACCTTCCTGTGTAAACAACAACTTTACGACCCTTAAGTGAGTTCTGTGAATCCTATCGAATTACTATGTAGTTTTAGAAATCACATCAAGTTTAAGTTGTCACTAGTGAAGCTCATCTTTTGGAATGCTTCAACTTTGCTGGGTAGCTGAAGAAGATGAAAACAAATAATTCATATGTTTGAAATAATATGATGTTCCCAGGGCCTGTGATTTGTTAGCATAACTTATACTTCTATACTATCTCTCAGCTATACTTACATATTTATTTTTCTAACTCAGGAGCAGTGCTCAATGTCATATGGCTATATGTTCAGGAAAAAGCTATGAAAAACTGATCTATTGAAGACAGATGCATGGGGTGTCTTGAAGTCATTCTGGGAATTTAAGGGTGTGTATTAAAGTAAAATATGTCACTGTCCATCCAAAGAACTTCCTCCTAGGATTAGAAATTGCCTAGAATCACATCCAATTGGATGCTCAAATTGGTTACATGGGTCCAAGAGGTACACTACACAGCTACAGCAAAGCAAGATGTGCCAAGTTAAGATATATTCATTCGTCTTATACCCTCTGAGACATAAAATGTCAACAGTACTGTTCTATCTGCCAACAAATAAGTCAGAAACCATAGGAAGGCATGGGAAATATTCTGAGGAGGGAAAGTTCTACACATAACTATCAAAATAAAATTGATGCTGGTAACTCCTAAGGATACAAATAGGTTTTAGCATTTTCATCTTTGGAAAATGAAATGGGCACTTCAAATTTTTGTTTTCTCACTGGGTGGGAGGTGGTGATGAGTGCCTCATCACATTCAATATAGGAGGGTAGATGAACAAGGAAGATTCCTACTAGTTGGGTTTCTTCACTTTTTTAGGAAAGGGGCACTCATGTAAATGTTGTTCCTTACAAATGTACCCATTCCCCCATGACATCTAAACTTTCCCCCCCAATCTGACACAGTAATAATACAACTGTGGTTGGCAGAATAGGGGAAGATTTCTAAGCAAGAAGATGTTAAATATATGTTTAAATTTTTTTGTCAGAATTCCTGATGTTTGCTTTTGCCCTTACCACATCTGGGTAAGTTAGATTTGACAAAGAATAATACTATATTGCCTAATTGGAAAGATAGTCCACTAGCTCTTTATCTCTGTGACCATATCATACGAATAGGAATGGACTGAGTAGGAGGTGCTATGAGGCAACTAACCTATGGCCTGCAAGCCCTATGTGGTTGAAGACAGCTATATGATAGCTATATATGTAGCTAAATACAAAGCCAAAACGACCTGAAAACTTTTTTTTAAGTGATTGTGTGGTCTTGAACATGAGTTTTGTAGATGACAATGTCCTGCTGCAAAATAAAAGGTTAGCCCAAAACTACTAATGGTAATGTGAATCAGCATAGTGATTAAACTTTACGTCTTCAAAGATGTAACACACTTAAAACAAGTAGGTAATGCTTCATAACACAAGCATAATGAATGTCTGACTTTGTTTTACTTCACTGTCTTTGAACTTTATTTTTTTAGTTGTACTATTCCTACATTAGATATGTGGTGTGGGAGGTCCTTCTGTCTATGTGTTGCTTTTATTGGTTAATTAATAAAGGAACTGCTTTGGGCCTATAGCAGAGTTATAGGGGAACAGAGATAGGCGGGGAAAACTGGACGGAATGCTGAGAGAAGGAAGGCAGAGAGGGAGACACCATGGAGCTGCGGCCAGAGTCAGACATGCTGAAACTTTGCCGGTAAGCCACTGCTATGTGGCGACACACAGATTAATAGATATGGCTTAAATTAACGTGTAAAATTTAGCCAATAAGAAGCTAGAGTTAATGGGCCAAGCAGTGTTTTATTAATATAGTTTCTGTGTGATTTTTTTGGGTTTAAGTTAGTTGGCAGGAACGAACAAGTGGCCCCTCCTCCAACAGATATGTTGCAATATTAGGATTGTTATTACTACAGGAGTATTGATATTCTTGGTCAAATATATTTGGAAAGTGAATTACAGCCACCTTAAAGTGTAATACCAACAGAAAATGATTGGCCAGCAAACAACTGGAAATTGTTTCATCTCATTTCTGTTATACAGTGCTGTATGAATGTATCACATTATACAAAGAAGAGATCAAGGAGGGAAATAAGTAAATTACAATTAAAATATGAAAATACACATAATGTGTTTAAAGGTAGATTACTCAATTCTCTAAATCTAGCCATATTTCATGTTGCTGCTTGCAAATCAGGCATATTCTCACTGATAATATTGATGTGTTCAGTAATATAAATGATAAAGTGAATACAATTATGAGCAATGTTAATTGGTAAAAACCCTTAGCCAAATGTCAGAACATACCATTCCATAGTGCAGAATTAATTATCATACAGAAAGAGTCTAGCCTTGCCTTTAGCTACTAGAAAGGGGACTTCTAGGATACAAGACTGCAATGACAGAGTGTTCTTTTTTGTCAGACAACTTGGGCAATGAGATCTCCTAACAATGTAAATTACAATACAGGTTTGGACCTACTTTGATATTGCTTTGCCTCTGAAAGATGTTGAAAACTAAAGGGATAAGGACTAAAATTCAGCCATGTGGACACTATATAATAAGCTAGAATGAATAAACAAACAGGAAAATAACAAACACAATAGCTCAAATGAGGTTCTGATTGGCAATATTCCATGTGGATAGTTGCAGTCAAAGGAAAGGAACAAATTCATGAGCACACAGGAAAAGGACAATGGAAGCTCTGCCCCAGGTGTGTTTACTCAACTCCAATGCACTTCTCTCGGCTCATTTTAATCTGTATTCTTTCCTTCCATAAACAATAACTGTAAGTATATGAAGTGTTCAGTGAGTTCTCTCGTTCCAACTAATGAAATATATAATTTGAGGGTGCCTTTTGGGAATCTCTTGATTAGTGTCAGCAGTGAGTAGCTTTTTTGGTGTGTACAGCTTATTGGTTGTCTACTCTTAGAGTTGGTTGGTTAAGAGTCCATTCATTAAACCATATAACATAAAGAATGCTTACCTGAGATCCTTTCTTGCTACCAGGTAGGTTAATTATCAGAGTTTTTCCCCTTATTCCACACACTGGTCTGAAAAGAAAGAGAAAGGGGATTGAATAATGAATTGCAACAAATATTTAACAAAGGCCAATCATATTGCTTTATATGAGAACATGTATTATAGGAAAAAATGTTACAGTAGATTATCAACTGTTATACAAACTGGACATTCTGAGTAGTATTTTTATAACAGTGGTTACTACAGTGGATTAAAAAAAGAACTGAACATGGAATCAGAATAAACTAGCTATTTTAAAGGAATGTGACCCTTACATTACTGCCTTTTTGTTTAATTTTAGCTTTTCAAATTGCAGTTGTTGAAGGACAAAGTGCATTAAAATGTCTAATATAGTAATTGTGATGTTAAAAAGTCTAAATTCAAGAGCTGAGTGAGGTTTAGATTTGTGTTTTAACTTTTCAACAAGTGTAGAAAGTGAAGTAAAACAGATTTTCACATATAAATTGCTGTGGGGGAAAAGGCAACAGGGCTTAGACATAAACAGAATCATTGATAGTTACAGGTCTTTTAACATAGAAAGGTCTTTGGAAGAACCTTGTAAATTTCTTTTTTAAAAAATGTATTTGTGATATTATAATTTAATTATATACCTTTCTCTCCCCTTTCTTCCTTTTTGCCCTTCCCCCAGATACCCTCCCCACTCTTCTTCAAGTTCATGGTCTCTGTTTTCACTGAACTTCAATTTCAAGTTTAAATAGGTTGGCTAGAAACAAAACATAAAAGTAGAAGGTACTAGAAAACTGAGTCAAGAATGGAAGGCCTGAGTTATCTTTCTCTTTTCGAAGTTCTTTAAAATTGTTCTCTGACAATTTCATATATTTATGGAGTATATTTTAATTATTATAAGAATTAGAATTCTGGCACATTAAGTTGGGGCAGAACCAAGTCCCTCCCCACTGCATTAAGGTTGGGCATGGCATCCCATTGTAGGGAATGGGCTCCTAAAAGCTAGCTCATGCACCAGGATCCTGGTCCTACTCCCAGGGGCTTCTCAGATAGTCCAAGTTTGACCATATATAGAGGGCCTAGTTAGGTCCCATGGAGGCTCCACAGTTGTTGGTGTAGAGTTCATGATTTTCCACAAGCGTAGTTCAGCTGTCTCTGTAGATTTCTCCATCATGATCTTGACCTCCCTTGCTCATTTAATGTGCCAGGCTTTGTTGATACCCCACTAGAGCCCTTGCTTGTTGGAGGGAGTGGATGGGAAGTGGGCTAGTGGGGGTGGGGTGGGGAGGGCAAGAGGAGTGGTAGGAAGGAAAACTGTGGTAGGAATGTAAAATGAAATTAAAAATATCTCACTATCTTGCTGTGTTTTGATATGGTCACATTTTATTTTTATCTTTGAAAATGAAATTATGCTACTTTAAATCATTTATAAATAAGAATTTTTGTCATGTAAGACTATTTTAGACACTGATTTTTTAAAGAATAATCTACAACTGTCATATATTTTATTTTTTTTGTCTTAGAATCTGGATGGGAAATTTTATTAGCATTTACTTAAAGCCTTCCACACATTTGAAAATGTTTATTAATCATCATTTAGCTATCTACATTTAGAATACATTCTTTAACTAAAAACTGTATTTCCTAATCTTTGTATTAGTTCTTTGAGACTTCTTACAATTATACTTTGATCATACTACATTTCAACACTTCAAAAACCTATTTACCCACCCAACTTTGTGTCCCTTTAAAAACAAAACAAAACATAACTCCTCAAGACCATAGTTTTGGATCTTTCAATGGAGCATATATAACTTACTAGAGGATAAACTCTTTAGAGGAAAAAAGAAATCCTCCCTTAAGACCCTATTGCTGCTGGGTAAGATAGTGAGGTAGCAAACACCTTTAACCCCAGCAGTGGGAGGCAGAGGCCAGGGGTATCTCTTTGAGTTCAAGGTGGGCCTGACCTCAAAAGTATAAAATAAGAGCATTATATTTCTAAGTGAGGGCATGTAACAAACTTTACAGAAGAAACAGACTTGAATGGTTTTTAACAAAGGAAATATTTCAACAGATAAAAAGGGTTTGGGAAAGAGGCAAGGAAAAACAGGAGTTTAGGTGTTTAAGTGGAAAACCGTAGTGTTATTTCATTTGCATTTTAATAAATAAAGCTTGCCTGAAGATCAGAGGGCAAAGCAACCACACTAGTCAGCCATACAGGCCAGGCAGTGGTGGCACAAAGCTTCAATTCCAGCAGTCACACTAGTTAGCCATAGAGGCTGGGCAGTGGTAGTGCACACCTTTAATCTTAGAACTAGAGAAGAATGTAAGATGGGATGAGACAGGCGCTCACTCCCTTGCACCCTGAAGATTTCAAAGAGGTCAGAGCTCTCTAGTGTCTTAGGGGCTTTGCTTTTCTGATCTTCATGTTGAACCCCTGAAGGGACAAAAACAACTCTATTTTGTGCTAGGCCCCAAGGTGGCTATCAGCAGAGCAGGAAGTTCCCTAGACTGGAGCCCAGCTGCTGAAGGTGCTGTCTGCAGAGCAGGAAGTTCCCAAAAATGGAACCCAGCTGCTTGAGGTTGATATCAGCAGAGTGGAAAATCCCCTAGACTGGAGCCAATCATAAGCCATATGTGTCCTTTATACCCATAACAATAGATTTGTGATTTTTTTTATTTTTGTCTTTGTAAACCCTGCCTAAGAACGGTAGGACACCTCCTCTGGCCCCTCGCTGTGTTGGTGTGCAAGACAAGGTCCCTATAGCGATTTGCAGAATTAAACCTTGCTTTTGCATTTCGGTGAGTCTGTGTCTCTGGTGGTCTTCTTAGGGTCCCCACGACTTGAGCACTATATCCCAGTATTTGTCTCTGGGTTTCTATTAATCGTACTACATTTGAAGCCCAACATTTGGGATAGAATTTCACAAAAAAGCCACCAGCATAAGCCAGAGTTGCACATAGGGCTCTGGCCTCACCTGGCAAGGTTTTCTTGTCTTTTTTCCCCAAGCCTCTGGGTGCTGTAAGAAGTATTACAGCCAGTGGTTACCTGCCCACTGGTGTGTGGCCTCTTATACTATATATGCTGATGTAGAGGATGCATCCAGTCTCTTTTTCCAGCCTCTCCGTTCCGGTTGCGGATTTCAGTTTCTGATCTCCGTTTCAGCAGAGGATCCTGATTTGTGAGTCTACCCCTAAATAAATAACCATCTATTTCTCAATTCTGAGCTAGTGTGGGATTTCTTTTAAGTGTCCTTCTTCATCTGGGTAAGTTTGGGATTTTTCTGTTGTGGCCTCTCTAAAACAGTCTCCAGATAACACTGGAACTCCAGAATCACCTGGGCTCCAAATACCACAGGACTCACTGGCCCTAGACTGGCCAGTGTCCCCCCCAACAATCCCCTATGTGTTTTTTCAGACAGCTAGTTCTCTCTCTCTCTTTCTACCTTGGGTTTCAGGTTCTCCCTTAAGCACCTGTTCAGAGTGCTGCCAAACTAGGTAGTTGTCTTGAAATCCAGTCAGACTTTTCTGTTCTACGCGACAGCAATGAGACTCACATCTTCATCAACATTGTTCGTAGATTTGGTAAGAGAATTGGGAATTCTTAAAGGGGAAGTATTAGTTAAAAGAGAGAGTTTTTTCCCACATTAAAAAATGGGAAAAACCATTACAATGGAGGAATTTGGTTTTCTGTCTGATAATATGCTAGATACTTTGAAAAAGGAATGAATAATGAGAGGATATCTAATTTAGATGGGATTTATATAATGTCAATTGTAAACAGTATCAGTTTTATCATTTTGGTCTTATTACTAAAATAGTTGGTTAATCTGAGTGCTAAAATAGAGGCCTTAGAAAAACCTAATGACATCACAGAGATATTCAAATCCAGAAAGAGAAATTTAATGGAGAGCCAATTCCAACATAGCATTTTAAGATTAGAGAGGAACAGCCTAAGGTTTTCAAACAACCAACCATAATATATGGAGTAACCTTACAGGAATTGCCAAATGGCAGAGGCTCTGTTACAGCTAACTAAACTCCTGTGCCAATGTTAGAGTTAAGAAGATTCAAGGAAGCAACAGTCTCATATGGCATGAAATCTTCTTTTGTGAAGCAAATGTTAAAATGGTGGTCAGTTTGTAATAGAACAAATGACTAAAGACTGGATAGAATTAGTTAAAGGAGTTTTGGAGCCAGGTCCACAATTACAATGGATATGTGCTTCAGATAAGAAGCCAAGATCATTGAACAACAAAGTAAAGCTAGAAGTAGAGATATCTCTGAAGATCAAATTCTTGGAGAAGGAGACTAAGCTACTAAAGAAATGCAGGCTGTATATGATGACCACACCCTGGATTTATGCTGCCTAGCAGCTTAGAATGCTTGGGACAGAATTGGAGAAATAGGGAAGAAAATTGAGTCATTTATTAAAGTTATACGGGGGCCAAAGGAAGCCTTTATGGACTTCTTACAGAGATTGGCTTCAGCAATAAATAGAATGATACCAAATTCAGAAGCTAGACAAGTGATAATTGAATCTCTGGATTTTGAAAATGCCAGTTGTTTATGCAAAAGGATAATTAGGCCATTAAAGGCGAGGTCAGCACCTTTGGAGGAATGGACTCAAGACAATTGATACTGAATCTCATGACCATAATGATGCATGGATAGGAGAGGTGATTTCCAGAGGTTTGAGGAAAAACTGAAATGTCAAATGTTATAATGTGGCGTTCCCAGAAACAATGTTTTTTCTAAGAATAATCCATTCAGAATGTCCCTCCTTTCTGGATTATGCAGAAGGTGTGGCAAAGGCAGGCATTGGACTAATGAATGTAGGCCAACAAGGAATATTCAAGGTAATTTTTTGCCTTCAGAAAACTCCATGAAGGTCCTCTCACAGGCCACTATGCCAAATCTGATTCAGTGGCTTACTGCCTCGTGGAGGAAACTCCTTTCCAGAACATTTAAGGAATAGAGAACAAAAAAATCAGAAGAAACCATAAAACAAGTATTTTTGGCAAGCTTCTATAAATGAACAGAGATCAAAATTAAAAATAGGAATAAATGGTGTTATAATTGAAGGTCTGGTAGACACAGGTACAGATGTAACAATAATTTCATCAGAATCTTGGCATCCAAATTGGCTTCTTCAGAATGTAAATCTTCAGGTTTTAGTGATTGGAACTTTATTTCAGGTAAAACGGAGTGTGAAATGGGTAGAATGTATAGTGCCAGAAGGACAGACAGGAATGTTAAAACCATATGGGGGCTAACAGAGCAATGAATTTGTAGGGACGTGATTTGTTATAGGAATTAAATACTCCGATTAACATTCTCCTAATTTTAGAAACAAACCATAAATTAATGTATATTTCTGGGAAAAATAATAGATGGTTTTATACAGAACAGTCACAGACCATTCAGGCTGAAGAAGAGCAGGGCACAACAGTGGCTGATATTTCAAAGGCACCAACAACCCTACCTTTAAAATGGCTGACAGACAAACCTGTATGGGTTAAGCAATGGCCTTTAACAATAGAGAAAATGTAGGCTTTAGAACAGCTGGTACAGGAACAACTAAATGCTCAGCATATTGAATAATCAACCAGCTCTTGGAATTCTCCCTGTATTTTTGTTAAAAAGAAATCTGGAAAATGGAGAATGGTAAGAAATCTAAGAGCTATTAATAAGGTGATTCAGTCAATGGGTCCTCTACAGTATGGCATTCCTTTGCCTTTTCGATTGCCCAAATATAGCCTCTTACAGTTATTGATTTAAAAGATTGCTTCTTCATTATACCTTTACAAGAAAAACAGAGAAAAATTGGCATTCACAGTGCCTACATACAATAATTCTCAGCCTGCTAAGAACTATCAATGGAAGGTACTCACACAAGAAATTTTAAGTAGCCCAACCCTGTGCCGATATTTTGTAAGTTAACCATTGGAAATGATACGGAAACAATCTCCTGACTCTATAGTTCACCATTACATGGACAACATTTTGCCATCTGACTAATATGTAAATAATTTGCAAAGGAAGTTTGAAGAAGTAAAGAAAATTTTGCCTTGTTGGGCATTACAGATTCCTTCTGAAAAATACAAGAAGTATATTCTATTAAATATTTAGACTATAAGACAGGTTTATAAAAAAAAAGACCCCAAAAGGTGCGAATTAGGAGAGATCGAGTGCAGACTCTTAATGACTTCCAAAGATTGCTAGCAGATATTTTCCATCCATGGCGCATTATTGGGATAAAACCTGATGAACTCATTATTTTAAATAAAACGTTAGAAGGTAACAAGGACTTCCATAGTCACAGGTAATTATTAACTGAAGCTGAGAGAGACTTGACTTCAAAATTAAGTTTTAAAAGGAGCAAGATAACTGTTGAATATAATAATCAAGTACTTAGTTAAACATTAACCAAATAAGTACTTGACCCATCTTCTCTGAAAAAAGTACACTGGCATTAGATAGTGGAAGTCACACACACCACTATACAGGACTAGAATGCATTCTTAAGGCATTGGGGACCAATAATGGATTCTTTTCAGTATTACCAAGCACTACCATATCAAGAATATTTTAAAATGAATGTAAAGTAGGTTTATAAAATAAAGAAAAGTAAGTCCCATATAATATATTAGACAAAAGTTGATTTGATATTTTTTGTTTACATTCTGATGTTTATTTTCCAGTATCTAACCAGTATCCTTTATTTTCAATCTAGATATTCAACTTTGATTTTTATCCTGTTTTCACTTTCTAAAATTTGACAAAGGGGGATTTGTAGATTTGTGGATCTCTGTAAGTTTGAGGCCAGCCTGGTTTTAAGTTAGTTCCAGAACAGCCAGGAGGGTTACACAGAGAAACCCTGTCTTGAAAAACAAAAAAACCCAACCAAAATGAATAAATAGAAAACTCAAAAGAAAGACTTACAAGTAGAACACATCAAGCACATAATATTTGATTGCAAAGATACAGATTTTAAGAGTATCTAGACGAGACAAGCAAGAAATATGACAAATTCAAAATGAAAAGGAATACATAGGAAATGTGATGCCACAGGACAAATAAACCTTTTACTTATAGGTATAGATGAGAAGAATACCAATTCATTGGCATAGGTCAGACCTTCAACAAGATCATAGAAGAAAATTTCCTAAACCTAAAAACCGACACACCTATATAAATACAAGAAGCACACAGAATACAAAATAGACAAGACTGTAAAGTCCCATGACATATCATAGTTAAAATAAAAAATACATAACAAAGATGTGTGCTCAAAGCTTTAGGAGAAAATAATGCAAGTCACATATAAAGGAAAACTTAAAAGAATGAGAGCTGATTTTTCAATGGAAACTTTGAAAGCCAGAAGAATCTGGAGTAATGCACAATCAACAATAGTCAGGGTAATATGTCACCACCAGAGCCCAGCTATCCTATGATATTGGTATATTCTTTGTGTTTAAATAAATAAAGCTTGCCTGAAGATCGGAGAGCAAGGCAGCCATAATAGTCAGCCATACAGGCCAGGCAGTGATGACACATACCTTTAAGCCTAAGATTTGGGAGACAGAGGCATAGATCTCTGTTAGTTCAAGGCCACCCTGGCTACACAAGATTGCATCTGTCTAAAAGAAACAGAACTCACACGAAGGTGATCCCAGCATTTGGGAGTCGAAGACAAGAGCAGTATTACTGGACAGAGAGAGGAGTATAAGGGGGAAGAGACAGGGACTCACTGGAGTGTGGAGTGTAGTGTGTGGGATCTTCAGGATTTGTGGAAATAGGAGCTCATCCATTTAAGGTCTAAGGTAGAGGTAAGAGCCAGTGGCTGGTTGCTTTGCTTTTCTGATTTTCAGGTTGAACCGCAATATTTGTCTCTGGGTTTTTATTATTCATGCTACATCCACATCCTACTACAGCAAGCCCTGAAGATTCCAACACAACTGAAACATGATCTTAAAAACAACTTTATGAAGATAATAGAGGTCCTTAAAGAAGAAGGAAATAAATCTCTTAAAGAAGTCATGGAAAAGACAAACAAAAATTTGGAATGAGTAAATCCCTTAAAGAAAGCCAAGAAAACCAAGAAAAAAAAACCCAAATGAACAATTAAAGGAAATGAATAAAAGTGTTCAAGACCTAAAATGGGAAATAGAAGCAATAAAGAAAACACAAGGGAATTCTGGAGATGGAAAATCTAGATAAGTGAACAGAAATTCAGACACAAGCATCACCAACAGAATACAAGAGATGGATGGGACAATCTCAGGTGTTGAAAATACAATAGAAGTCACCACACTGACAGTGTGGCAATTTCTCAGAAAATTAGGAAACAACCTTCCTCAAGATCCAGTAATACCACAATTGGTTATATATCCAAAGGATGCTCAATCATGCCATAAGGACATGTGTTCAACTATGTTCATAGCAGCAATGTTTGTCATAGCCAGAAGTTGGAAACAAACTAAATGCCCCTCAAACAAAGAATGGATAAGGAAAATGTGGTACATTTGCACAATGGAGTACTACACAGCAGGCAAATGGATAGAGCTAGAAAACATCATTTTGAGTCAGGTAACCCAGATCCAGAAAGACAATTATCACATGTACTCACTCATAAGTGGTTTTTAAACATAAAGCAGAGAAGCAAGCTGAAAATCAAAATCCTAGAGAACCTAGACAAAATGAGGACCCAAAGGGAGACATACATAGATCTAACCTACATGGGAAGTAGAAAAAGACAAGATCTCCCGATTAAATTGGGAGGATAGGGACCTTTGGAGAGGGTTAAAGGGAAGGGGAGACATAAGGAGGGGAGCAGAGAAAAATGTAGAGCTCAATAAAAATCAATTAATAAAAGATACAATAAAAGAATAGAAAATGTTAAATCTGAAAAATTCCTGACACAAAACATTCTGGAAATCTGGGACACTGTCAAGAGATCAAACCTAAGGATAATAGGAAAAGAAGGAAAAGAATCCTAGCTCAAAAGCCTAGAAAACATTTTTAACAAAACCATAGAAAAAAATTTTCTCAAACTACAGAAGGAAATGCCTAAAAAGACACAAGAAGCATACAGAACACTAAATAGATTGGACCAGAAAAAAAAGTCCATCACCACATAATCAAAACACTAAACATACAGAACAAAGAAAGAATATTAAAAGCTGAAAGGGAAAAAGTGTAAGTAACATAGAAAGGCAGACCTATTAAAATAATACCTGACTTCTCAAGGAACACTCTATGAGCCAGAAGGGCTTGGACAGACAGATGTCATACAGACTCTAGGAGGCCCAGACTACTATAACACAGCAAAATTTTCAATCACCATAGATAAAGAAAACAAGATATTCCATGATAAAGTTAAAATTAAACAATATATGGTCACAAATCCAGTCATACAGAAGGTACTAGAAGGAAAAATCCAATCTAAAGAGGTTAATTTTATCCACGAAAATACAAGGCAATAAATCCCACACCAGCAAACTGTAAAAAGGGAAACACGCACACACACACACAAAGATACACTGCCACCACCACCAACATAATGACAGGAATTAACAATCATTGGTCATTAATATCTCTCATTATCAATGGAGTCAATTACCCAATAAAAAGACACAGATTAACAAAATTGATGCAAAAACAAGATCCTTCCTTTAGCTGTATACAAGTAACACACCTCAACATTAAATAGACATTATCTCAAAGTAAAGGTTAGAGAGGTTTTCCAACAAAATGGACCTAAGAAACAAGCTGGTGTAGCCATTCTAATATCTAACAAAATAGACTTCTCAATAGAAACCATGAAAGCCAGAAGGTCTTGGATAGATGTGCTGCAGACACTAAGAGACCATGGGTGCAAGCCCAGACTACTATACCCAGTAAAGCTTTCATTCACCATCGATGGAGAAAACAAGATATTTAAGGATAAAAACAAATTTAAGCAATACATAGCAACAAACCCAGCCTTACAGAAAGTACTAGAAGGTAAACCACAACTAAAGGAAGCAAACAACACCCATAATAACACAGACATCTAACAGCCCTATACTGGCACAACTCAAAGAAGGGAAACACACAAACTCTACAATCCAGAAAAATAACCGCAGTTAATAGCCTCTGGTCATTAATAACACTTAATATCAATGGACTCAATTCACCTATAAAAAGGCACAGGTGAAGAGAATGGATACAAAAACAGGATCCAACATTCTGTTGTTTACAAGAAACACACCTCAACCACAAAGACAGACATTATCTCAGAGTAAAGGGTTGGGAAAAGGTTTTTCAATCAAATGGCCCTAAGAAACAAGCGGGTGTGGCTATACTACTATCGAACAAAATCGACTTCAAACTAAAATCAATCAGAAGAGATGGAGATGGACATTTTATACTCTTAACAGGAATTATCCATCAGGATGAAGTCTCAATTCTGAATATATATGCCCCTAATATAAAAGCACCCACATATATAAAGGAAACATTACTAGAACTCAAAGCACACATCAAACCCCACACTCTAATAGTAGGAGATTTCAACACTCCTCTCTCACCAATGGACAGGTCAACCAGACAGAAACTTAACAGAGAAATAAGAGAACTAACAGATGTAATGAATCAAATGGACTTAATAGACATCTATAGAACATTCCACCCAAACAG
>PVIU01003319.1:0-81776 GCA_004026605.1 Ondatra zibethicus | reverse complement strand
TATCCACAGATACAAAAAAATTGGAGTAACCACCTGTGTCTTATCGGATCACCATGGAGTAAAGTTAGAATTTAACAACAATTCCACCCCCCAAAAGACTACAAACTCATGGAAACTGAACAGTCAACTACTGAACCATTCCTGGGTCAAGGAAGAAATAAAGAAATAAATTAAAGTCTTCCTTGAATTCAACAAAAATAAAGAAACAACATACACTAACTTATGGGACACTATGAAAGCAGTGCTAAGAGGAAAGTTCATAGCACTCAGTGCCCAGAAAAAGAAAACGGAGAAAGCACACATTAGTGACTTAACAGCACACTTGAAAGCTCTAGAAAAAAAAGAATCAGACTCACCCAGGAGGAGTAGAAGACTGGAAATAATCAAACTGAGGGCTGAAATCAATAAAATAGAGACACAGAAAACAATCCAAAGAATCAATGAAACGAAGAGCTGGTTCCTTTAGAAAATCAACAAGATCGACAAACCCCTATCCAAACTAATCAAAAGGCAGAGAGAGAACACTTGAATTACCAAGATCAGAAATGAAAAGGGGGACATAACAACAGACACTGAGGAAATTCAGAGAATCATTAGGTCTTACAAAAGCCTGTATGCCACAAAATTCAACACCACTTTATGATAAAGCTCTTGGAGAGATTAGGGATACAAGGTTTATACTAAATATAATAAAAGCAATATACAGCAAGCCGACAGCTACCATCAAATTAAATGGAGAGAAACTCAAAGCGATTCCACTAAAATCAGGAACAAGACAGGGCTGTCCACTCTCTCCATATCTCTTTAATATAGTGCTTGATGTTCTAGCAATACCTATAAGACAGAATAAGGAGATCATGGGGATTCAAATTGGAAAGGAAGAAGTCAAACTTTCCTTATTTGCAGATGATATGATAGTGTACATAAGTGACCCCTAAAACGCTACCAAAGAACTTCTACAGCTGATAAATACCTTCGGTGAAGTGGCAGGATACAAGATCAACTCAAAAAAATCAGTAGCACTCCTATACACAAAGGATAAAGAAACAGAGAGGGAAATCAGAGAAACATTACCTTTCACGATAGCCACAAATAGCATAAAGTATCTTGGGGTAACACTAACCAAGGAAGTAAAAGATCTATTTGACAAGAACGTTAAGACATTGAAGAAAGAAATTGAAGAAGATACCAGAAAATGGAAGGATCTCCCATGCTCCTGGATTGGTAGGATCAATATAGTAAAAATGGCAATTCTACCAAAGGCAATCTATAGATTCAATGCAATCCCCATCAAAATCCCAACAAAATTCTTCATAGACCTTGAGAGAACAATAACTAACTTTATATGGAAAAACAAAAAGCCCAGGATAGCCAAAAGAATCCTGTACAATAAAGGAACTGCCAGAGGCATTACCATCCCGACTTCAAACTCTATTACAGAGCTACAGTAATGAAAACAGCTTGGTATTGGCATAAAAACAGACATGTTGACCAATGGAATCGAATTGAAGACCCGGATATTAATCCACAAACCTATGACCTCCTCATATTTGACAAAGAAGCTAAAATTATACAATGGAAGAATGAAAGCATCTTTAACAAATGGTGCTGGCATAACTGGATGTCAACCTGTAGGAGAATTAAAATAGATCCTTATCTATCTCCATGCACAAAACTCAAATCCAAATGGATTGAAGACCTCAATATAAATCTGACCACACTTAACCTGATAGAAGAGAAAATGGGAAGTAGCCTGCAATACATGGGCACAGGAGACCACTTCCTATGTAAAACCGCAGTGGCATAGACAATAGGAGCAACAATGAATAAATGCAACCTCCTGAAACTGAGAAACTTCTGTAAAGCAAAGGACACTGTCATTAAGACAAAAAGGCATCCTACTGAATGGGAGAAGATCTGCAGTAACCCCACATCAGACAAAGGTCTGATTTCCAAAATATACAAAGAATTCAAGAAACTAGACATTAAAATGCTAAATTACCCAATTAAAAAATGGAGTAATCATCTGAACAGAGAATTCTCAACAGAAGAAGTTCGAATGGCCAAAAGATACTTAAGGTCATGTTCAACTTCCTTAGCCATTAGGGAAATGCAAATCAAAACAACTTTGAGATACCATCTTACACCTGTCAAAATGGCTAAAATCAAAAACACCAATGATAGCCTATGCTGGAAAGGATGTGGAGTAAGGAGAACACTCATCCATTGCTGGTGGGAATGCAAACTTGTGCAACCACTTTGGAAATCAGTGTGGCGGTTTCTTAGGAAATTGGGAATCAACCTACCTCAGGATCCAGCAATACCACTCTTGGGAATATACCCAAGAGATGCCCAATCATACTACAAAAGCATTTGTGCAACTATGTTCAAAGCAGCATTATTTGTAATAGCCAGAACCTAGAAACAACCTAGGTGCCCCTCAATGGAAGAATGGATCAAGAAAGTGTGGAATATATACACATTAGAATACTACTAAGTAGTAAAAAACAATGAAAAAAATCCTTAAATTTGCATGCAAATGGATGGAAATAGAAACAACTATCCTTAGTGAGATATCCCAAACCCAAAAAGATGATTATGGTATGTACTCACTCATTAGTGGACCCTAGCCATAAACAAAGAACATTAAGCTTATAGCTCACAAGCCTAGAGAAGCAAAATATCAAGGTGAACCCAAAGAAAAACATATATAGATCCTCCTGGAAATTCGAAGCAACAAGATTGCTGGGCAAAAGGTGGAGGCACGGGAATGGGAATAGGGGTGTAGGTAGGGGTTGAGGGGTGAAAGGGAGAGAGGGAGGGAGAAGGAAGAAAGGATGGACTGGGGAGAGCGGGGAGTGGGAGGATGGAGATGGAGGAAGGGTGGATATTGGGGAAGGGAATAAGACATCTACATTAAGGGAGTCATTTTAGGATTGGCAAGAGTCTTGACTCCAGAGGGGATCACAGGTGTCCACGGGGATGTCCCCAGCTGGGTACTTGGGCAGCGGAGGAGAGGGTGCCTGATCTAGCCTTGTCCCATAGTTACATTGATGAATATCTTGATCATCACCATAGAAATTTCGTCTGATGGATGGAGATGGATGTGGAGTAAGGAGAACACTCATCCATTGCTGGTGGGAATGCAAACTTGTGCAACCACTTTGGAAATCAGTGTGGAATATATACACATTAGAATACTACTAAGTAGTAAAAAACAATGAAAAAATCCTTAAATTTGCATGCAAATGGATGGAAATAGAAACAACTATCCTTAGTGAGATATCCCAAACCCAAAAAGATGACCCACATTCACATCGGAGCGGTAGGCTGGGAGAAGATGAGCAAGGAGATCGCGACCAGGAGCGGATGGTTCACCAACCGAGACAGTGTGCCTGATCTAATGGGAGCTCACCAAATCCAGCTGGACCAGGACTGAATGAGCATATGATCAAACCTGTATCTCTGAATGTGGCTGTCAATGGGGGCTGGCTGAGAAGCCAATTATGGTGGCACTGGGACCTAACTCTTCTGCATATGTTGGCTTTTTGGGAGTCTAGTCTATATGGATACACACCTTCCTGGGCCGGGATGGAGGGGGGAGGGCCTTGGGCTTCCCACAGGGCAGGGTACCCTGTCCCCTCTTGGTGAAGCGGGGGGGGGTAATTTGGGGGGGAGAGGAGGGTAGTGGGGGAGCAGGAGGGGACTGGGAGAAGGGGAGGAAGCATAAATTTTTTGAATGAAAAATTAAAAAATATTAAAAAAAAAGATCATCAGCCATGATCAAGTAGGCTTTATCCCAGAGATATAGGATGGTTAAATATATGATAATCATTCAATGAAATCTACCATATAAACAAAGTGAAAGAAAAAAAAACCACACAATCATTTCATTAGATGCTGAAAAAGCCTCTGACAAAACCCTTCATGATAAAAGTCTACATGATAAAGTCTAGGAGAGGTTGGGGATAAAAGGGACATACCTAAACATAATAAAGGCAATTTACAGTAAGTCAATAGCCAACATCAAATTACACGGAGAGAAATTCTAAGCAATTCTACTCTCAGGAACAAGACAAGGCTATCCACTCTCTTCCATTTCTATTCAACATAGTACTTGAAGTTCTAGCTAGAGCAATAAGACAACTAACGGAGATAAAAGGGACACAAATTAGAGAAGAAAAAGGCAAGTATAATTATTTGAAGATACTATGATAGTATAAGCAACCCCAAAAATTCTACCACAGAATTCTTATAGCTGATAAATACTTTCAGCAATGTGGCTGGATATAAGATTAACTAAAAAAAATTCAGTAGCCCAAATGATAAATGTACTGAAAAAGAAATCAGGGAAACAACACTCTTCACAACAGCTACAGAGAATAGAAAATACCTTGGGGTAACCTAACCAAGCAAATGAAAGACTTGTATGACAAAAACTTCAAGTCTTTGAAGAAATAAAGTGAAGAAGATATCAGAAGATGGAAAGATCTCCCATGCTCATGGATTGATAGAATTAACATAGTAAAAATGGCCATCTTACCAAAATTCTAACTCAATTCTTTGTAGATACTGAAAGGACACTACTCAACTTCATATGAAAAGATCCCAGGATAGCTAAAACAATCCTGAACAATAAAAGAAATCACCATCCCTGATTTCAAGCTCTAATACAGAGCTATTATAATAAAAACCACATGATAATGGCATAAAAACAGACACACTGATCAATGGAATTAAACCAAAGGCCCTGACATAAGTTGGCACAACTATGGACACTTGATTTTTGATAAAGAAGCCAGAAATAAACAATGGAAAAAAAGATAGCATCTTCAACAAATGATGCTGGTCAAACTGGATGTCTGCATGTAGAAGAAGAATGCAAATAGATTTATATTTATTATACTGTATAAAACTCGAGTCCAAGTGGATCAAAGACCTCAACATAAAACCAAACACACTGAAACCAATAGAAGAGAAAATAGGGACTATCATTGAACTCACTGGCACTGGAGACAATTTACTAAACAAAACTCCAATAGCACAGGCACTAAGATCAACAATTAATAAATGAAACTAAAAAGTTTCTGTAAGGCAAACAACAGCATCAATAGGACAAAACAGTAGCCTACAGAATGGAAAAAGATTTTCACCAACTCTATATCCAACCTAGGGCTAAATCAAATATATATAAGCAAGTCAAGAAATTAGACACCAACAAACCAAATAATACAATTAAAAAATGGAATATAGACCTAAACAGAGAATTCTCATTAGAGGAATCTGAAATGGATGAGAAACACTTAAAGAAATGTTCAACATCCTTAGCCATCAGGGGAATACAAATCAAAACTACTTTGAAATTCTATCTTATA
Source organism: Ondatra zibethicus (assembly GCA_004026605.1). Taxonomy (NCBI): domain Eukaryota; kingdom Metazoa; phylum Chordata; class Mammalia; order Rodentia; family Cricetidae; genus Ondatra; species Ondatra zibethicus. The sequence goes on along the minus strand of PVIU01003319.1, from coordinate 76,401 downwards.
CCTGTCAGAATGGCTAAGATCAACAACACAAATGAGCCCATCAAACGAGGGAAACATTCCTCCATTGCTGTTGGGAGTGCACACTCGTACTGTCGTTATGAAAATCAACATGGCTGTTCCTCAGAAAATTGGGAACCTATCTACCTCAAGATCCAGCAATACTACTGATATGGGATTCCTCTCTGTATGCTGTGAATACCACTGGTTAATAAAGAATCTGAATTCTTTATTATTGCACCGTAGAATAGGGTAAGGTGGGAATTCTAAATAGACAGAGGAGGAGAGAGTAGGCAGAGTCAAAGAGAACCCATGCAGCCGTTGTAGGAGACAGATGCTGAAAGCCTGATGGAACCTTACTGGTAGGCCACAACCATGTGGCGATACAAAAATGAATAGAAATGGGTTAATTTAGGATATAAGAGCTAGCCAAGAAGAAGCTAATAGGCCAAGCAGTGTTGTAATAATACAGTTTCTATGTGATTATTTTGGGTCTGGGTGGCTGGGAAACAAACAAACAGCCTGTGACTAAATACTACTCTTGGGCATATATCCAAAAGATGCCCCATTCTACCATAAGGAAACATACCCAACTATGTTCATAGTGGGTTTATTCACAATAGCTTGAAACTGTAAACAACCTAGATGTCCTCAACCTAAGAATGTAATAAAGAAAATGTGGTATATTTAAATAATGAATGGAGAATTACTCAGTTGTTTAAAAAAATTATACCAGAAATTTGCAGGCAAATGGACAGAACTAGAAAAAATTATCCTGAGCAAGGCAACCCAGACCCAGAAAAAAAACATGTTATGTACTCACTTATAAGTGGATATTAGCTGCTACGTAAAGGATACTCACACTACAATCCACAGATCCAGATAAGTTAGATAAACAGGAGGGATTTAGGCGGGGAACTATGGATTCCTCTAGGAAGGGGAAATAGAACAGATTTTGTAGGTGGACTGGGAACAGGTAGAGATGGGAACAAGAGGGTTCAGGTTGGGGAGGGAGGGAGGCATGGAGAGAGAGTATGGGGAGAGACATCTGGAATAAATGGGCATTTAGGGGGCAATGTAGACACTTCCCAGAACCTATGCAGTTAACACTAGCAAGTACTCCTAGTAATGGAGAATATGGAGCCTATACCAGCTATCTTCTGCAACAAGATTAGACTCCCAGTGGTGGGAGTATGACACCAACACAGTCACAAAATCTATGACCCACAACCTGCCATGCCTATAAGATGTACTGGGGCAATGGTGGCTCAGAGCTTGTGGGAGTGCCCAGCCAATGACTGGTTTAATCTAAGACTCACACCATGAGAGTAGCCCATGCTTGATACTGCTTAGACGTCCAGCACCCAGAAGCTGGATGGCTTAGAGACCTAAGGTAGAACCAAACGTGACAGACAAAAACAAAACAACAACAACAAAAAAGAAGTCAATTAAATGATTTCTAATGATATTCTGCTATAGTGACAGGATCAGTGCCTAACCCAATCATCATAAGAGAGGCTTCCTCCAGCAGCTGGTGGGAGCAGATGCAGATACCCACAGTCAAACATTAGGCAGAGCTTAGGGAACTCTGCAAAACAGGGGAAGGAAAGACTGTGGGAGGCATAGGGATAGAGGACACCAGAACATACCAGCAGAATCAACTAAGCAGGGTTCATAGGGCTCACAGAGACTGAAGTGTCTGAACCAGGCCCTCTGCATACATGCTGTGGTTTTTAGCTAGAGGTTTTTGTTGGGTTCCAAAAACAGGAGTTGAAGTGCCTCTGACTATTTACCTGCTCATGGAACCTATTTCCTCCTACTGGGTTGCCTTGTCCAACCTTGATATGAGGGGATGTGCCTAGTCTTACTGCATCTTTTTATGCCGAGTCCTGTTGGTATCACTGGGAGGCCTATTCTTTTCTGAAGAGTATTGGAGGAGCAGCAGTTCTAGGGAAGAAGGGAGGTGGGGGGTGGAGGGGCTGAAAAGATGGAGGCAGTGGTTGGGATATATAGTAGGAGAGAAGAATTTAACAACCTATACAGATGTGTAACAAATGAAAGTACTGTAATAGCAATATAAAAGGCTTCCAGCTAAAGAAATTTCCAGGACCAAATGGAGTCACAGCAGTATTCTACCAGATATTCAAAGGTCTACAGCCAGTCTTTCTTAAACTATTAAAAAAAAGCTAATTAAAAACAGAATGAGCACTCCTAAACTCCTTCTACAAAGACAGTACCACTCTATTACCAAAATTAGTGTATTAGACTCCGCAGAAAAACAAAACTACAGCAATATCACCAATGAATATAGACTAAAAAATACTCTATAAAATACTTGCAAATAGAAAACAGACATATATCAAAAAGATTATACATCATGAACAAGTTTGTTTTATCCATTAAATTCAGGGTTGGTTCCACTACATAAGTCAATAAATATAATGAACCATATAAAGGCATTTAAAAATCACATAATCATCAGGATTCAGAATCAATTTACACAAATATATAGCCTTTCTATACACCACCACCAAACAAACAGAGGATCATGGTTACACTCCACTTCACATTAGTCTCAAGAAAAAAATATCTAGGAATAAACCTAACTAAGGAAATGAAGGACCTCTAAAATGAAAATTATGGACCTCTGAAGAAAGACAGACATTAGAAAATGGAAAGACACCCTATGCTCATGCACTAGTAGAACTAACATTGTGAAAATGATCATTCTACTATTTGCAGTTTCAATGCAATCAGAATCAAAACCCCCGCCTCATCCTTTGCAGAAAAAGGATAAAAAAAAAACTATCTTAAATTCATATGAAACCATAAAAGCCCCTGGATAGCCACAACAATCCTGAGCAAAAAGAATAATGCTGGAGGGATTACAATTCCAGTAATAAAAACTGGTATTAGCACAAAAAGACATATAGACCAATGGAACAGGGTCAAAGAAAAACATGAGCACATATCATTTTAGCCACTTAATATTTGACAAAGACACCAAAAAACAGACACTGGAAGAAAAAAATCTTTAATAAATGGTGTTGGAAAAACTAGATAACTACATGCAGAAGAATGAAATAGACCTTCTATCATCTTATACAAAAACTAACTCCAACAAAGACTTAACCCCTGAAACTGCTAGAGAAAAACATAGTGGTATCTTACATGATAAAAATGGACCCCCTAAATGAGAATCCATTTGCCCAAGAATAACGCCAGCAACTAAAAAGTATAACCTCATGAAATAAAAAAAAACCCAAACCAAACCAAATCATAAAGCAAAACAAAAAAATAAAAAAAGCAACATCTGCATAGCAAAAGAAAATAAAAAATCAGCTGGGTAAAGAGGAAGATCCACAGAATCTTTGCTAGCTATTTATATAATAGCGGTTTAATCCTCAAAATAAACAAAGAATAAAAACACAAGGAGCAAACAAACAACATAAATGAACCATTCAACAAATGGGCCTGTGATGAATAGAGAATTTTCAAAAGAAAAAAAAAACCAAAATGGCTAGGAAATATCTCAAAATGTGATTATCACTCCTAGCAATTATTGGAGGCTCTTGGCTCCAGACCCTCAGAACTGAGTACATAAACACCAAAAGGCACCATGAAAGCTTACAAATGAGAAAGGCAATCTAACCAGTCCTACCCAGCTATGACTCCTATGACCCACATCAATAACCACCATGACACAATAACTCCATGGGTGCAGTAGTGGCACATATATCCTTGGGGTAACCAACAAACAGCCCTCTAAAGGAATTTAAAACTTACTCAACAAAAGAAACACTATGCCTGTTAATAGAAACCTTGCTATATACTCAGTGCTAGTGAAATCATGGTAATTGGAAAAGAACATACAACCACTAATTTACCAAACCAGCACAATTTCTAACAACAATCTATAAATATTTGTCCTTATTTCCAGATAATGGTAATCCTCACCCTTCATTAAGGATTTTTTGCAACAGATGGAGACTATTACAGAAAATTATAACCAATCAAAACATAGCATTGTGGGGCCCAGTTCCAAAGGATGCATCAATACTATACTACCACACCCAGACTCAGGGAACACTGTGGAAAAGTGTGTGGAAAAACTGTTAAGAGTCAGAGGAGAAAGGAATTTTTTGTGAGACTGTATCTCTTTGTAATATCAGCAGCTACACCAATAAAGTCTCACCAACATGACCATCCAAATGTAATGACACTAAAGAACATCCTAAACTGGACTGGAAAAAAGCCATGAAGCCTCAATCCTACAAATAACTACAGGCAACTGAAGAAAGCCAGAGTGGTTGGGCGGGGGTGGCACATGTCTTTAATCCCAGCACTCGGGAGACAGAGGCAGACGGATCCCTGTGAGTTCAAGGCCAGCATGGTCTACAAGAGCTAGTTCCTGGACTGGCTCCATAGCTAATGAGAAACCCAGTTCTGAAAAAAAAAAAAACCCCAATAACAACAAAAAAAGGAAGGAAGGAAGGAAGGAAGGAAGGAAGTCAGAGTGGGACAGGTAGTCTTCTCCAGGGAAGGGCACACTAACTGGTTGCCCAGTGCAAAATGGTAAGCCCTAAAACTATACATAAAAGGAACATTATACAGACTAGTATTTAGGAATATATATGCATATGCAAATAAATATATGTGTGTGTAATAACAATTAGTTAAAAAAAAAAGAGGCCATGAATTGGAAGGTATGCAGAGAAGCTTATATGTGAGAGTTTGGAGAGAGGAAAAGGGAAAGATAAAACTATAATGAACTATAATTATATTATAATCTCAACATTTTTTAAAGTTAGGACCCTTCCCCCTTTCTTCTATTTGGATTTCATTTATTTCACAAAGCACTTAGAGTCTCTTAATAGAACCTGCATTCCTTTCTTATATCTGTTATTTTGTGTCTATTAAATTTTTTTGTGGCGTAACATTACAAGATTACGAGTGTTGACATGTATCTAATGCCATGTTTTTATAGTATTCTGTAGTATTGAGGCAGGGTAGAAACACAGAGAAACTGTAGATATGAAGAGAGAGAGGAACCTGTCAATATAGACATTAAAGTCTCTCACCCACTGAAAAGCAAGAAACACTGCACGATTAGCATATATTTTAAAGGCTGCTGATATAGAGTTAATATTCCTTTCATAGATATTCTAGCTTGTGTTTGCTTTTTTTCCTTTTCTTCCTTCCTCCTGTCTGTCTTCCAAGCACTCACATAATAGTCATGCGTCATCATATTTAATAATCCTGTGTTTGATTAAAAAAAAGAGGTTATTTTCACCAGATGAGGTGTTTCACACCTATAATCACAGCACATGGAGAACAGAAGAAGCAGGAGGACCAAGAGTTCGAGAGTAACTAACCTAGGTTATATGCTATTTTGTCTCAAAAACCAAAACCAAACACACACACACACACACACACACACACACACACACACACACACACACACACACACACACAAACTTTACTGAGGTATCCAGCTTTCAGAACCTTTTTCTTTTCTGTCTTAAGATATGTTGATTCTAATACATTTTAGTGTGAGGTTCTTGGAAGTTAGCTTGTTGGAAATTCATCGAATATGTTGGACTTGCAGATTCATGTTTTATAAACTAAACATTCAGCTCTAACTCCTTCTCCATTTTCCTTCTAGAACTCATGTAGCATCTGCTAAATGGTGTTCCATAGGTAATTACCTTTCTGTTCCTCAGAATTCTCAAGGTCAACAATATTGTTTATATGTGCTCAAAACCACTTCTGAATCTCTAAATCTAAATGTTTAGCTCAGTTATTCCACTTTCAGAGTTTATTTCTGGTTTCAAAAAATATTTTCTATGTTGGACTGTTACTTTAGTTTTGGTCAAAAAATGTTTTCTCTTGGTCATATGTTGTAAATATTTTTCATTAGTTCTTTAGGTTGTTTTAAAAAAACCTTTTTTAGGCTCATGGCTTGAATCTGGCACCTTAGACCACTCCAAACAAACAAACAAGCATACAAAAAAACAACAAAAAAAACAACCAAACAAAAACCCAACAACAACAACAAATATTTTCTCGTAAGTTCACCATTTGATCTTTATCATATCTTGTCAATTGTTTATTTTATTTGAATAAGCAATATTTTGCTCTTCAATGTCTTATGTTTGTTTAATAAAAACTGAAGCCTTAATGTTACAATGTGGTAATTTTAGAAATATCAATATCCATTCCTCCAAGATTCCTATGAGAAAATAATATTATCGGCAGTTTCTATGTTGAAGAACAGCCCTAATGTATAAGCAAGGCTCGTATAGGTTTTCTCAGAGCTTGCATTTTTTTTCTGGGTTTACATGGTGATTTCACAAACAATGCATGTATGGCTGCTTTTGAAAATTTCAATACTGAAACAACTGGCTTACAAAGGGGCAATAAAAGAAAAACATCAAGTAAAACATAGGCACTGTCATTCTAAATCTCTTATTTTTAATTGTTTTATTTTTATATTTTATTTTATTTTTTTCTTTTTTTTAATTGAGTTATATATTTTCCTCCACTACCCTCCCTTCCTCCCCCTCTCCTTCCACAATCTCCTATGATCTACATAATCCCAATTTATATCTGTTTCTAGAGACTTGTGCATAGAAAGCTTGTATTATAATTCCATCAATAGATAAATTTATTGATAAGTTCACAGCTGAGTAAGTTATTAGAAGGTAGAAGATGCTTGCAGGAAGTATGTCAGTGGAATGATATAACTCTTTTCCCCTTTATTTTTTTTTCATTATAGAAAATGGTAAATTTTTTCCCTTTTTAAAATCTTTTTACTGAGCTCTACATTTTTTATCTCCCCTTCAACCTTCTCCCATGGTCCCCATGCTCCTAATTTACTCAGGAGATCTTGTCTTTTTCTACTTACCATGTATATTAGATCCATGTATGTCTCTCTTAGGGTCCTCATTGTTGTCTAGGTTCTCTGGGATTGTGAATTGTAGGCTGGTTTTCTTTGCTTTATGTCTAAAAGGAACTTATTGAGTAAGTACATATTATATTTGTCTTTCTGGGTCTGTGTTACCTGACTCAATATAATGTTTTCTATATCCATCCATTTGCCCACAAATTTCAAGATGTCATTACTTCTTTCTGCTGTGTAGTACTCCTTGTGTAAATGTACATTTTCCTTGTCCATTCTTTGATCAAGGGGCATTTAGGTTGTTTCCAGGTTCTGGCTATGACAAATAATGCTTCTATGAACATACTCGAACACATGTCCTTGTGGCATGATTGAGCAACCTTTGGATATATACTCAAAAGTGGTATTGCTGGGTATTGAGGAAGGTTGTTTCCTAATTTTCTGAGAAATCGCTATACTAATATCCAAAGGGGCTGTACCAGTTTGCACTCCCACCAGCAATGGAGGAGTGCTCCCTTTACCCTATATCCTTTCCAGCATAAGCTGTCATCAGTGTTTTTGACCTTGGCCACTATTACACGTGTAAGATGGAATCTCAGAGTTCTTTTAATTTTCATTTCTCTGATGGCTAAGGATGTTGAGCATTTCCTTAAGTGCCTTTTAGCTATTTTAGATTCCTCTGTTGAGAGTTTTCTGTTTAAGGCTATACCCCATTTTTTATTGGATTATTTGTTCTTTCGATGACAAATTCCTTGAGTTCTTTGTATATTTTGGAGATCAGCCCTCTGATAGATATGGATCTATTTTCATTCTTCTACATGTTGATATCCAGTTATGCCAGCACCATTTGTTGAATATGGTTCCTTTTTCCATTTTATATTTTTTGCTTCTTTGTCAAAGATCAGGTGTTTGTAGGTGTGTGATTGATATCTGGGTCTCGATTCAAATCTATTGGTCCTTCTGTCTGTTTTTATGCCAATACCAGGCTGTTTTCAGAACTGTAGCTCTGTAGTAGAATTCGAAGCCAGGGATTGTGATGTCTCCAGAAGTTCCTTTATTGTACAGGATTGTTTGACTATCCTGTTTTTTTAATTAATTTTTTTTTTGCTTTTCCATATGAAGTTGAATATTATTCTTTCAAGGTCTGTGAAGAATTTTGCTGGGATTTCAATGGGCATTGCATTAAATCTGTAGATTTCCTTTGGTAAAATTGCAATTTTTACTATGTTAATTCTACCTACCCAAGAGTATGGGAGATCTTTCCATTTTCTGGTGTCTGCTTTAATCTTTTTCTTCAAAGATTTAAGGTTCTTGTCATACATATCTTCTACTTGTTTGTTTAGAGTTATTCCAAGGTATTTTATGTTATTTGTGGCTATTGTGAAGGGTGATACTTTTGTGATTTCTTTCTTAGCCCATTTATCATCTGTGTAAAAAAGGGGCTACTATTTTTTTTTGAGTTACTCTTGCATTTTGCTACATTACTGAAGGTGTCTGAATTATAGAAGTTTCTTGGCAGAATCTATGGGGTCACTTAAGTAAGCTATCACAGCATCAACAAACAGTGAGAGTTTGACTTTTTTTTTTCTGAGTTGTATCCACTTGAACTTCTTTTGTTGTCTCATTCCTGTAGCTAGACCTCAAGTACTATATTGAATAGATATGGAGAGAGTGGACAGCCTTGTCTTGTTTCTGATTTCAGTGGGATTGCTTTGAGTTTCTCTCCATTTAGTTTGATGTTGGCTGTTGGGTTGTTGTATATTGCCCTTATTATGTTTTGGTATGTTCCTTATGTCCCTGCCTTCTCCAAGACCTTTATCATGATGGGGTGTTGTATTTTGCTGATGGCTTTTTCAGAATCTAATGAGATAATCATGTGGTTTTTTTTCCTTCAGTTTATTTATAAGGTAGATTACATGGACAGATTTTTGTATGTTGAACCATCCCTGCATCTCTGGGATGAAAACTACTTGGTCATAGTGGATGATTTTTCTGATGTGTTCTTGGATTTGGTTTACCAGAACTTTATTGAGCATTTTTGCATCAATGTTCATGAGTGAGAGTGGCCTGTAATTCTCTTTCTTAGTATAGTCTTTATGTGGTTTGGGTATCAGGGTAATTGTAGCCTCATAAAAAGAGTTTTGTAATGTGGAAATCTGGTAGAATTCTGTGCTGAAACCATCTGGTCCTGGGCGTTTTTAGGTTGGGAGACATTTGATGACTATTTCTATTTCTTTAGCAGTTATGAGTTTATTTAATTTGTTTATCTGGCCTTGATTTAATTTTCATAAGTAATATTTGTCCAGAAAATAGTTCATTTTAAGTTTTCCAATTTTGTGGAGTATAGGTTTTCGAAGTATGAACTGATGATTCTCTGGATTTCCTCTGTCTGTTGTTATGTTCCTCTTTTCATTTCTGATTTTGTTAATTTGGATACTCTCTCTCTCTCTCTTTGCCTTTTGGTTTGTTTAGATGAAGGTTTGTCTATTTTGTTGAAATCAAAATTAGTCATAACTTTTATCAGTTAAAACTTACCCTGAGAGTTGCAAACTTTGGAATAGGCTTATAAATTATAAAACATTTACATTAGAGTCTGCTATCTTTTGTTGCCTCTATACTACTCTTTATAAACTAAGTGTATCTAGTTTTAGTTAAGAGAAAATTAAAGCTCTTCAAGATGGTAGTACTATTAATGTAAATTACTTAAAATAACCCATGATACTTTAATATTGCAAAAGTCATATTAAAGCATCTTGACCAGCTGAGACAAAAACTAAGTTTAGTTCATTTTATTTCTTTAACATTTTGTTTGTTTTCTGTTTATTGAGACGGGTTTTTCTGTATAGCCCTGGGTGTCCTGAATCTTACTCTGTAGACCAGGCTGGTCTCGAATTCACAGAAATACGCCTGCCTCTGCCTCCTGAGTGTTGGGATTAAAGGTTTGTGCCCTTAATAAAACAAGTCCCCATTTTGGAAAAAAAAAAGTCAGCATTTTTTTTTCTGGCAAGTAGAAATGGAAAAGGACTCCCTACTGTTTGAAGAGCTGAGGTGGGAAGAATATCTTCTCCTTAAATTTTTTACTCCTTTGCCCCAAGGGTGTTACAGTTGCAAAGAAATACATAAAGCAAAAAGAATTAATACTATGTAAGAAATATACTTTTCTTTCACATAGGTTTAAGTGGGAATGAGGGCCTCTGGAAATTGGAGAGTGTGGAAAACCTCCTGGAGTACAGACACAAGAAAGTATTTAATGTTTAATAATATGCATGAACTAGAAAAAATTCTGGGCTTTACTGTGAACTGTGAATATATGCACATATATTCACACATATATGCAAGGCTTCAAGAAGTATATGATAGACTTTTAAAATATAAGTATGATGTATACATTCACACACACAAACACCTCTGCTCAAATATTATGTGAATTCATGAAAACTTCTGTTCTGGCAGAACTTGACAGTGTAATTCTTAGTTACTTTCCTATTGCAGTTACAATAAATACATTATGAGTGGGTAAATTATAGAAGGATTTATGGTTCCAGAGAAATAAATGTCCATGACCATCATGGTATGAAAGTATAATATCAGGAAGGTATGGCACCTAGAGCAAGACCCCATCTCTCATCTGAACCCTCACATTCCCTTGGTTTGGTTCAGAGCCGAAAGATCCAAGCCATTGACATTCCTCCTTAGACTCCCTCCTGACATGCGCTTGTCCCTACAAGGACAGACATAAATTTCTCAGGAACAGAACATGCCCATCAGAACAAGTAAGAGACCCACCTGCCCTTGAAATACCTCACCTCAAAAACACCCTCAGTTCAGAGCTGAAAGACCCAAGCTGCTGAAACCATCCCAGCACCTGCGCTCATTGCTGTGTCACTGCCACTACACAGGTGTGTTAGTGGGGGGTACTCACTGTTCAAGTGCAGGTCACACCAATCAGAACAGAGATTCCCTATCTGAATCAAAGGCCACACAAGCTATCAGAAGTTCAGTCTCCAACTCTGACGGAGACTCCTTTCTGGAGACCAGAGGTCATGCAGGTTGCCAGAAATACAGACTACAAAGACCAGAAGACCAAAGAGGAAACAGAAACCAAGGGGAAAACAAACAAACAAACAAACAAACAAAAAACAAAAAAAACCAATAAAAAACAATTCCTATCTAACAAAAACAAAAATTCAAAAATTGGCTCCTAGACCTATATTCATTTCTAACCCAGATACTTAGATGCTAGTGTAAGAACATAATCAGCAACAATTAGGTCAATTTGTTACCAGCAGTGCACAACTGTCCTATTACAAGAAGTTGTGAATATTCCAAGACAGCTGAAGCACAAGAAAACTGCTTTAAAACAACTTCAAGAAGATGATAGAGTCCTTAAAGGGAAGACTAATAAAACCCCTTAAAGGAAAGGAGCTGGAGAGATGCGCAGTGGTTGACATCACTGGCTACTCTTCCAGAGGACCCACATCGTAGCTCACAGCTGTTTTAGCTCCAGTTCCAGGGAATTCAGCACCCTCACACAGATGCAAAGGAAAGCATAATACCAATTCACATAAAAAAAATTTAAAAAAGAGGAGGGGGAATCAGAATCACAGGGGGAAAAGAATAAACAGTGGAATAAATTAATACATTTCTGAAAGTCAAGCAAAAACAAACAAATAGGTCAAAGAAAGAAATAAAACTATTCAAGGCCAGAAAATTGAAAGAGAAGCAATAAAGAAACCACAAACTGAGGGAATCTTGGAGATGGACAAATAGGTAAGTGAACATGAACTACAGACCCAAGCACCACCAACAGATTTCAAGAGATGGAGGGAGACTATCAGGTGTAGAAGACAGGATAAACTGCAGCAGTCCACCCACAGCCCAGATTTCCTCCAACAAGGCACATCTTCTAAACTCCCCTAGACAGTGTCATCTGAGAATCAAGTATTCAAATGTCCAGAATATGGAGGACATTTATTCGAACCACCACAGTACAGCAAAGATGTTTGGATCAACACTCAAACAGGTTGGTTATTAAAATTATAAACATTATCCAGAGATTTAAAATGGTATAAATATTTTACTTAGAATATAATATTCAAAATGCCCAGGATACTACCCAAAATTATTCGGCATTGATAGAACCAGAAAAATTTATTCATTTCTTATGGGAAAAAAAAAATCCACTGGCAACAACCCCAAAGAGAGCCATATATCAGAACTCTCAGTAAAATAAGTTCTACATAGATAATATAATCATCCACAAATGACAAAAAGAAAATAGTAAAAAAAAAAAAGTCAAGAAACAGAAACCATGAAAATATCTAAGTGGAAACTTTAGAATTGAAGGAAAATTGTTTATTTGAAATGATAACTGAAAAGGGGGTAACATCCATTAATGTAAAGATGTGTCATAAAAATATTTTGAGAAACAGATCAAGAATAGATCCTAAGGAACCTTGGAATATTCATTATTAATAGATTAAGTTTGCATATCAGGAGCCATCATGGTGAAGAGACTGAAACTGGTACAAGGAAAACAACCACCAAATAATGGCTTACAGTCTCAATTCTGACTAGCATAAGTTTGGAGGTTCAAGAATCTCAGTGAACTTAAAAGAGAAATGTTAAAAAAGCTACATCCAGTCACAGCATATCAAATTGTGAAAACTAAAAATAAAGGAAAAAAATCTTTGGAGTAGGCAGAAAAAAGGAGCCATTACATTTAAGGGACAAATAATACTGAAAAGCTTTAAAAAATATGGGCACCTACATCTGTAGAAGTTACCTATAATGGGGCGACAGTGCCCCTACTAGACAAGAGACTAACATATAGAAATTCAAACCCCAAGAATGGGATAATGTGTTTTGGAGTTGTTGGCCAGTGAGGTTCCAAAAACCACCTGGTATCATAGACCATTGCCAATACTCATGGTTACCTTCAGAACATGATAGTACGCCCCTACTGTTGAAGATATCACATGCCTGAGACACAGAACTTGATAGAATCAAGTTGGCACATCTGGAAGGTTCAATCCTACTAAATAACTTTTATAATACTAGATGGTGCTAAGCAAGTTACTGGAGGAGAAAAGTAACCATCAATCTTCTTGAACTGTGATACCTATGAACTACAATAATGCCTAGCCTGGCAAGATACTGCCCACTCATGCAATCATGGCAAGAATGTCATGGGGGGTAACTACGCACTTTCTGATAGGACTTAAGGACTGATCCACAAGACAAAATCCATATACCTGGCACCATTTGGGCCAAAAACCTATGACAAGATAGATGATATAATGCAAGGAGAGAAACTATTTGAATAATTTGTTAAGTGGACACAGGATTAAACCAACACCCAATGATATATCATTAAATCCATAGATTAAGAACTCTCTCAAACTTTATCAGAGAATGTTTATTTGCAGTAGATTATGATCAACACAGAGACCCACAACTGGCCAAAAAGCAGAAAACAAGAGATGGAAGAATGTTCAGTCTGCTCAGAGATCACTGACAAAGACGGAATGGAAAGATGTATAAACCAGAGGCAGTGGATATCTACAAGGAGACAGTGTGTTTGGGACACAGCAGGGCATTTTGCACATATGAACTCATGGTGGTAAGACAGCATGCAGAAGACCTGTGCAAATCTGAGCCAAACAAAATCCAAATGTGGAAAGAGGAGTTGGACATGAAATTCCACCCCTAGTTGAAGTGCTATTGATAATTCTTAGCTGTTGGGAGGGAAATATTTGCTTTTTCCTAAGAATGTAGCCCCTGATAAAACTAGTATGTTTGTTCCAGCAGTAGGCCACACACTTAAGAATATTTATGCAGTACACATTGGCCTTGATGAGGGTGAAAATAAAGACCCAATACTGGGTGGTAAGGGGTATGGACACAGAAAGAGTTGGTGGAAGGAGAATATGATCAAAGTATGTATAAAATTCTCAAAGAAGATTAATTTTATATTTATAAAATCTCTCATATTATTTTAATTGCCTTTTCACTTATTAAACATTATAAACTGTATATATTTATGACAGTAAAGAGAATATAATAATTGTTGATTCACTTATGGCTAATCCTCCAATGACTGCCACCAATGAACTATAAACTTAATCCAAGTAACAGGAAAGCCATTTTGAATAACATTTATATATTAATTAAATAGATAGCTTAACTTTTTATATTCATATTTCACACAGAATATAAGTGATTATAAAGTTAGGACCTTATAAAGTTGTGTATTTTGGACTACCATGACATTAAATGTCTAATGTCCATAGGTCATTAAAAGAATGCTGACTAAATTAAGTTTTATTTTAAATGATATATACTATTTTCATTTATAGGATAATAATCTAAGATTTGCTAAAATAGTAAGAAACCAACAGATCAAATACAGATGCTACCATCTATGCCAACAAAAATATTGGTTTAAATATACTAATTTAGTATAATAATATACTGATTCATTAGAGCAATATAAATATACTAAATTACTCAGAGATTATCTTTTTATGATTGCACATAAATATACCTCTTTATAAATTCAAATCAAAGTGCCTACATATGAGAATAAGTGATTTTTAATAAAATTTGCAAGTTCATTGCATTAAACTAGTAGCTAGCAAAAATTAATGAATATCACTGGTGATTATAAACAATCACAAAAAGAGTAACTTTACATTTTGATGAACTCAACTCTTATGCATTAGGACTGATGGCTTTCAAAAGAGTTAAAACAATCTCTAGAAGTTTAACAAAAACAAAACCAAAACCAAAAAAAGGGTGGAGGGAGGATTGGTTGAGATTTAGCTACAGAGAATACTAAGATGCCTAACCCTGGATAAAAAGGGATAAACTTAAGCTTTGTGACTAAACTTTCTTAGATTCATTGCTTTAGGTTACTGATTTGTAGTCAGGAGTTCACTTTCTTTGCAATTTGTGGGTGGCTTTCTTACCTAGAGAGCATGCCCAGAGGTGTAACATTAAGTGATCCCATCAGCATGGCCAGGGCCATCCCTGGCGCTTCCCGTTCTATTACTTCTTTTGTGGCCTGTAATTAAAGATTAAATAGCAGACTGAGTGAATTAACCAAAAAAGTAGAAAGGCAGAGTAGTAAATTCCACTTCAAGATAAAACATATTTTGTAGTTCCTCAACCATTTAGATTTTTAAAGCCAGCCGGCTCAGTGTTTCAGGATCACTGAACATAAACTAATGATTAGGAAAACCCAGAGAATGTTACCAGTTCCAGCTTATTCTTTTTCTCACGGTTGCAAAGTTTTTGATAGAAAACTCATCTTGTCTGATAACTGAATTTGAAAAAAGAAAATCTGAGATAGCTGTGACAATTCAAAAGCTTCCAGAGCTGTGAGAAAGCTGGGCCATTACATCTGGTGGCTCTTAGGGATTTTGTTTTGTGGTATTGAGGAAGGAAGCCAAGGCCCTGCACAAGCTAAAGTAGGAGCTGCAGTAGGAGCTGCAGCACTGCCACATCCACAGCTTGCCTATCACTCTGCTACACCCACAGCTTGCCTATCGCTCTTTTTTTTTTAAAAGACAGGGTTTCTCTGTAGCTTTGGTGCCTGTCCTGGAACTCGCTTTTGTAGACCACGCTGGCCTTGAACTCCGAGATCCACCTGCATCTACCTCGCGAGTGCTGAGATTAAAGGCATGTATCATCACCACCCAGCTGACAGCTTGCCTATTGCTATTGAAATAAAAATGATTTCTAAAATACATTCCTCCTGATTCTATGAATTTATAACATGATTAAAGAGAGAAAAATCAGCTTTGCCATAAACTAGCTAGAAGAAAAATTTTATATTTTCTACTTTCAACACAAATTAGCCATTAGATTTCTAAAAAAAGAATAAAGTGATAGCATTTATTATACTAATAGTTATGATCCACCATTATTAAGATGAAGGGTAGTTAAACTAGGACTAAGTTAACGAAGGAGACAGGAAAACGACATTTTCTAACAGTCAGAATATAAGCATATCTTGGATATATTACAGATTTGGTTTCAGACCAACAATGTTAAGCCAATAAAACAATAAAGCAAATCATATGAACTTTTTGTTTTCTGAGTGCATATAAAAGTTGTTTACATTATCCTATAGTATATTAAGCACATCATATCATTATATCTAAGAAAGTAACAATAATGAAATACAGTGTTGCAAAAGTATGCTAGTGATCATCTGAACCTTCAGGAAATCATAACTACATTCCAAAAGGAGACTCTAGCCTGAGCTTGTTGGCTGTTGATCAACAGACATCAAAATAATAAATATGTTTAGACTATTGGGAGAATTATCAAATGCAGCACAGAGACATGAGGTGAGCATATAATGGGGAAATGGCATTAATATTCTTGTTTTGCACAGTGTTGCCTCAAACCTTTTATTTGTAAGAAATTGATATTTGTGAAGGGGCACACACTTAAATTACAGAATATGAACTATGATTGCACATTGTATTTAATGGTAAAGGTAAATTTTAGGCTAAAATTAGGAATAAAACACATGACTTAATACATTTCTAGCAATGTTTCTATAAATAAGGAAGTTACAATTGGAAGTGACCAAGAAGTAAAACTTGAAAAATTGAGAATTTCAGTATGAGGAAAAGCAAGCAAAATATAAATAATGATAGAACAGTGACACAGACTGTACCTGCAACAGTTCAGCTGTAGTGAGTGATAGCTAAGGCCACATCTCTGGCCAAATGTTTTCTTCTGAGCAAAAGTTGACAACTTGACAAAACAGTTAAGGCAAATAAAATATGTTCCAGATACTAACTAATAATGTAATTTTTAAGATATATATGCTAATTTGTGCCTAATATGCATATAAAATATAGGATTCCAAAACTGATAAATCTGGTCCACTGCACTCAGGATAGTGTAATGTTTAACAACAACTGCTTCTTAATGAAGTCTACTTTAATTTGAGGGCACCATAGAAAATAATTTTTCTTTTAGAGACAAGGTTTCTCTGTGTAACCCTGGCTATCCTGGAACTCACTCTGTAGACTAGGCTGGCCTTTATCTCATAGAGATCCCCCTGATTCTACCTCCCAAGAACTGGGAATAAAGGTGTGCGCCACTAGTGCCTAACTGAAAAAGGAAATTTGAACTCCAAAGTTTTTAAATGAGTTGCTACTATTTAAGTCCAAAGTTGAAAACTGATGAGCTGTCAACTTCAGTCTTCATCATCTGAAGACAACCTATCCAATGTAAGTTTGGGGCCTCATGATAGAAGACATTACCTCAATCATAAACTGTTCTGCTAAAGTTTACAATTGGTCTCAGGAAACCAAAAATCTAAAGGCCTAACAATCAAGCAAAGGGAAGTGGAGCATAATATAAAAAGACCTCGTTAGCAGAATTAACACTTTATTTCCCACTGTAAAAAGTCATCACACAAGCAGTGCTTAACATGAATGGATTTAAATACCAAATCTCCCAAAGATTCATTTTAGTAGCTTGGACCTCGGTGTGGCAAAGTTAACTAATGCTGGTCTCCTGGAGTCAGTCCCTAAGGAAGGAATTATATAGAGTCAGCTTGCCATATAACCGCTTCTGAAGATAGCTGTTTCCCTTTATTTTGGACTTTCAGTTTCCAAAACTGAAATAAATAAACTTCTTTTTCTTTTAAAAATTCAATCTCCAGTATTTTCTTCTACGAACAGAAACAATAAGGAGATACTCATAACGATTATGTATCCCAAGAAGAAAAGCACATTTTAAGGACAAGTAGGGAAATAGCAAAAAATAGTCATGTGGGCATATTTAATCCAAAATAGAGACTAAAATATAAATTTATCTACTTAAGAAACATTACTTATTAGGAGTCTACGATGTATTTGTAGTATTCAAAGGATGTGATGGTTCAGTGATGAATTAAACAAACTTAGTGTATAAGCTGAGACCTACAGTTAACAAAAAAAATGTGAAAATTGCATGGAAGATATAGTTTGTCAATTTTTATAGATTCTCTAGAATATATCATGAATTTTGACATAACACTGAATTCTACCTGAAATGTCTCACTTTAGTTTCCAGAGAATTATTTTATTAGTAATTACTTTTGTGGTCCACCATTGGACATAAACAAATCTCTCAGTGAAATTTCTATTTATATGATAAAGTATCTGAGGTATGTTCACATTATACTGTGATTTTCTTTAAGCGGTCCTGCAGGAAAAATTTCTGATCTTAAGATTAAATAGTTTCTGCATTGTTAGTTTGCTTTTAAATTATTATGGTATGAATCATGGTGAGCTGGGGGAAGGCTAGGAGCAGACCATGAGAGTCTTATAGATCAAGACATGATAATATGTTTTCGGTACAACGTTCTTAAATAAATTACCAACATAATCTTTCTTATATCTTTAACTAATGCATCTTTCCCATATAACACTATAATCTATTCTGGGTTATTTTCTCTTTTTAAAATGACTGGTACGGCAAAAACTTCAATATCTGTAAAGTTATACAATGCTACTACAGAGATACTGTCTAAGAGAAGGGGGTTGGATCTATTGCATTACACTGAACAGTGGGTAACACCTAGCATATGCTCAATAAACATTAGTGGATCACAGAAATAAATATATGCATTTACCTAGATTTGAGAAGAAAATATTTAAGCTTTCTGGACTTCCGTGTATTTAAGAATAAAATATACCATGACCTCTTAAAAGGATGATGAAAGTGAGAAATCATAAATAAATTACCTAATATACACCAGGGACTCATGCAAAGTAAGTGTTTTTCTGTCTCTGTTTTCCAGTTCAATGTACAACCTAATAGTTTTGATTGTATCAGATAGAGTAACAGAGAAACCATACACACTTATAACCAGTAGTTGAGAAGCAGAAATGAACATAGAAAATTTACAACAGTAACACAAATTTAAGAGCACTGGTTATTGAAGAAAAGGGAGACTTTTGATCTTTAGGAGTAAAAAGCAAAGTAAGCTGTGGATTGGAAAGACAAAAACAGGGCAAGAGCTGGTGCAAGCTCTATAGCTGTAAATGGAAAAGTACAAGAAGGTATAACATAAGAGAATAAAACCTAACAGAATAAAACAAGACAATGTACTCTAAGGCATTAGAAAATCCAAACAGAAGAGTGGTTGTAAGAAAACACCTTTAATTACATGTAGTAGTAAAACACAGGAAGAACCATCTGTGTCTGCTAATGTGTATATATAAACTGTTATCAATGCTAAAAAGATGTCATTAAAATTTTGAGATTATTTACATAATTATACTATGGTACTATTTCAAACTTTGGTAATCATATACTCTTAATTTGATTCCTTAAAAGAAATATAGTAGAAATTAGGATTTTGATTTCAGATAATGCTTTAAAATGGTGCAAAATAATGAGGGTCAGGTAACACGTGCCCACTTTCTTTGAGCAAGGTATTTCAATTTAATTTGTAAATATTTTATACTTTTTTCTGCTTGAATTATTTTGGACAAGGTTTTGTTATGTAGCTCAGGCTAGCTAGCAACACACTATATGGTCCAAGCAGGCCTTAAAATCCTATGCCCGAGCCTTCTAAATGCAGGGTTGCAGGCATATGGCATCATGTTCAGACTTTAAATATATTCCTAACAATGAAATTTTAACTGGTCATGGAAAACTGACCACTTCCTTTATTCTTTACATGTTGGTGGTACAGTGGAGAGCATAAATGCCTTCCTTTATTTTTTGAGGACAACATTAAAGTTAAAAAGACCTTTTTAAGATTGCTAATTTTTATAACCTGAGAAAGTGTATCATAAACAATTGAGAATTCTTGATGAAATTCATGCTCATCTTTAAACTTTACTGGAACATTAACTCTAAAAAGTTATTGATAAAAACATATAACTTTTAATACTAATAGAATAATACATAATAACTAAATACAAATACGTGCAAATGTAAAGTGACTCACACTAATAACAGTAGTTAGTAATGTGAGGTTACTTGTGAGCTATTATTTATAAATAATTTACATTGGTACAGATTATAGTATATTGATACAAATTCAAATTATATTTGTTGTATTGAATATGTTCCATTTCTGTTTACAATATTTGTGCACCTATGCAAAGTTATTTTGTCATAGTGTATGCACGCATGTTTCTATCTCTGCTTAAGATGCAATTTTAGGATATGTTTATCATATTGCACTATATATTTCTACCTCTGATTAAGATACATATATATTGTTTACATTTTGAGGACATTGTCCTCCTTTACTACACATTTTTTTAAAGATTGTTTAATTTTTTAATATGAAGCCTTAGTCTTTAAGTTACATAAGTATTAAGAATTACAGGTCAGTAGTCGTCCATATTTGTCATACTTATATGACAAAAGACTAATCAGGTTCTTCACATGCATAGAGATTGTATAACACATAGATAGGTAATCTTCAAAAACTTCAAAGAACTGTAGAATATGGATTTAAATGACTTAGGATTCTGTTGACATGAGGCATGATTGCTCCCGGCAGGACCGATCTATTCCTGAGAGAATGTTGGGCACCAAAGACACTCCACTTGGAGCTTCTTTTCTTCTTGGTAAAACTGGTCTTTGGGCAAAGAACTGTCCCCTGCCTTGACTACTGACAAAATGTACAGTGTCCAGACTGAACAAGCAGGATACAAGCAAAAAGACTGCCAAACCTTGCCAAGAGAGGGTAAGACGGTTTTTTAAATTTTTCTGCCTCAGAAAATGGTCTGTCAGTTACTGTAGACCTTAGCCAAAGTTGGTTGCCCCAACACTGCAAATGAGTCTTTGGTTGATTGCCCAGGTAGCCAGTTGTCTTTTTTATTTCTTGCATCTTTTGGAATAAACACTTCCTGTTTGTTCAAGTAATATTATTTCCCTTCTCAGGTCTTTGATGGTGTTAAAGACAAGATAGTCATAGTTACTTTCCTCTCATGACTTAGCCAAGCCATTTTTAATATAAAATTTAGACTCCTTAGGAAAGGATAACTACTGAAACATTTAACATATGTTTCTTGTTTGATATTGTTCATGATGGCTGTAGCTCCAATTTTTATGTAAGTTTTTGTCTCTTCTTTTCCCTGGACAATACTTAATATTTATTCTTTGTATACTGTTTTGTATTAGGTTTAGAATCTCTTATTTAGACAAAAGGGGGAGGTGCTGTGGGGACTCCTTCAACCAATAGTCTTTAAATATACCGGCCCACTTTGGGTGTATCTTTTGTACTACAAATGCAGACGAAAAGCATGCACAGGCCTCTTGACTGCAGGGTTCGGTTCCATTTCCCAGCACACACAGAGGCTGTGGCTCTCTACCCTTATTGTGAGTTTATCTCCAAATAAATAAACCTTTGTTATACTCCATTCTTGGTTTTCGTGGAACTCTTTTGTATGCCAACATGACTCCATGAAAAATTTTCTATTGTAGTGTTTTTACTTGTTTATGCAGACACACTCTTATTAAGAGCCTGAAAAAATTTTTACTTGTATTCACATGCTTGTTACGTGACTAGGTAGATTTAATACAATATCCAGTAACAATTACTACAATGCCATGTGGTGAGTAAATAACCACGAAAAACAAAGACACACCAGATAATGGCTGTTGATAACTCTGTTATGTCATCAAGGTGAAATGTGGTTAGGGTTAATAGTTCTCAAATTTTAATGTGCATCAGAATCTTCTAGAAACCTTGCTATAGTATAGATTTCTTCGGCTTTACTCTCTTATACTTCAATTCATAATGAATGGATAGGTTATCAGAATTGTTATTTCAAACAATTTTCAGGTGATTCTATCATACTTATGGAACAGAGAACCTAAACAACAAAGAGGACCCTAAGAGAGAAATACATGGATCAAATCTACATGGGAAGTAGAAAAACACAAGATCTCCTGAGTAAATTGGGAGCATGGGATCATGGGAGAAGGCATAAGGGGAGACGAGGGGAGGGTATGCTATTAAAACACACATATGGAGGTCAGAGAACACCTTGAGAGTCTCTAAATGTTGGAATAATTTGTAATTAAATCACATTTAACATGTACCTCACAATCCAAGAATTGTGTAATATGTAAGATGCTGTGCCCCTTGAATAAAAAAAAAAAGGACATGACTGCTCCTAAGAGGCTGAGTTTTATTATAGATATAAGAGAGAAGACAGAGACAGACAGCAACAGAGACATGGGAGAGCTCAGAGTGAATATGCCCAACCAGCTTAGCCAGGCCCTGTGACGATAGGGAAGAGGGGGGAGCAGACAACCAAGAATGGCAGCCAAGAGATCAAAAGGACCATGTAACCAAAATGAGTGGGTTATATACAGAGCAGAGGAGCTAATAGTAGGAGAGAAGGCCCAGTACAGTCCCTGGGCTAGAATTTAGGGTAGGCATGCCAGTCAAGAGGATCCCATAACAGGTAGGGACCAAGGGAGAATGGCCTGCCAGAGTCTGCTTTGATATGTTAATAAGCACCTCATTTAGTCTTCTATTCTGGGTTTGAGACATAACGCCCCTAATATCCTGACATTAACATAGAAATAAGAAATTTAACAACAAACTTGTTCATAAAATAAGTGTTTCCTACAGGTGGTCGGTCACCTAACTTTTAAGTTAACTAACATTTTTGAGACGCATCTAAATGCCTTTTATCTCTTTCACAAAATGTCTTATTTTTGATCAGAAGGCAAGAGAGGAGAAAAAATACAGGAGAAAATTTCTTTTAGTTTCTTAAGATCTTTTTAAGAAAACTGCTACCTCTGACGTGCAAGTATTTATACATGCAATACAGTATTACAGATATTAAGCAGCCAGAGAAAATTTCATTCCTGAGCATTTGAAGAATCAGATCTCAGGAGTGTTAGATCTAGCTGATATGAACAGAAAATAATCTTAATTTTTGTAAGTATACAATATTATGTTAGATTAAAAAGCATTCTGAAAAGGAAGGTTGAAGGAGTCACTGTCATCCTGTATCTACTGGCAAGCTCACTAAGTTCCAATGAAGAGCTCCAAACCCATGGTCACACAAATGGTACTGGCTAACTGCAGTGGATAACAAAGCAAAACAAAGACAAGAATGTGAGACAGGGATCTAAACTAATAAGAGGGGTTGGCAGGGGAGGGAGGGCTTTAAGGAGGATGGTAAGTGTTTGGATGGAAGCTTCACCCCAGCCCCTGGCATCCATATATCCAAGAGTCTGGAAGGTTTGGATGGAAGTTTCACCGCAGCCCCTAGCATTCATATATCCAAAGAGTCTGGAATGTTCAGGTGTAAGCCTCACCCCAGCCCCTGACATCCATATATCCAAAGAGTCTGGAAATTCCACCCCAAGTCCCCTCCCTCATCTCTCTCCAAACCCTACTGCATCTCAGAGCCCTTCAAGCAATATTCCCTCCAGTATTTAAAGTGTCCCCGAGAAAACAAACACGTGGTTTTCAGGTCTTCTTTTTATGTTTCCTCCCTGAGGGGCTGGAAAGCCATCTGGGAGCCTGGTATCCCTTAAACCAGGGCTTTTTCTAATTTGGTTTGACTTGATCTGATCTGGATTATTGCATCAGTGGAGAGGCTTATGGGGTGCAGAAAGTTCTCAGTGAAAATATTAGAACGCATTATATACTCTGTGAAATTGTCAGTAAAAATTTAATTACTAAACAGAATTCTAAAGCAAAATAAAGTTTGGGGTTACCTTGCATTTATAAATAACCAGATACCTAACTAGTAAATTTTTATAAATTTGAAACCTGCCAAATAGCTGCTAAATAGAAATACAGTAGTTTTGTTCCAATTCTTCAATTTGAGGATGTTTACTAGCTTTTAAAAGTTATTATTCTATTTATTTGTGTGTGATTGTATGTGTGTGGCACACATTTCATGGCATCCAAGACGAGTTTAATGAACAACTTTTGGGAGTTGATTCTACTCTTCCATTATGTCATTCTTTGCGACCCTGGGATCTCAGGCTTGGTGGTAAATGTCTTTATCCGCTGAGGCATCAGGCTGTCCTGAATTACTATCTTTTAATCGTCTCTTTATTACCAGTCTGACCTTTTTTTTGGCCACAGTTAGTTTTTTTTTTATATCACAACTAACATATAGAAATGTGTGTGTGTGTGTGTGTGTGTGTGTGTATAAATATATGAAAAAGGGACTAAGATATCAGGAGATATAGGAATTGTTTACTAGTGCCTGTTACTATTAATTGCTATACACCAAAAAAGGATGGGTTAATCTTGTACTACTAAATGCTCACGGAAGGAAGGCTATATTGCAGTCACACTGTTTGCAAGATCCTAAATATCCTGGAGTACTACTTGGTAGAGAAATGGGGAGGAAGAAAAATTAGATAATTACTAGTTTGTCAGAGAATAGTTATTCAAAGGAACATACCAACTTCAAAGAAATTTGGAGGGTTATTTTTAAATGAAATATAAAAGATTTTGATACTTTATAAGGATGAAATATTAGCATAGATTGACTATCACACAAAGGAAACATACAACAGTGCTTTCAGTTTCTTTAAAACTAAAATAGGAGTTGAAAGATCACAAGGAAACAGAATAATCATTGCAAATAAAACTATTAGTCTTTTATCTTACATACCTATATTATATATATACATATGCACTGTCTTCTCTGTTTAAAAAGTGATTTTCTGAGTGAATATAAGAGTGATCTTTTAAACTAATTTATTAATGCTAAAATATGCTAAATATGGATGTAAATTCTATTTTAGTGTTTTTCTCTTGACAAGGAAATTCTGATCTCTCTATACCTGTATTACTACAATAAAAACATTAGTAGGACAATCAGAAAGATGAAAACACAGGTGATTAAAAATTATTCTTCTAGAGTTTTAAAAGAATCAGAACTTAAGTTTGAGTACACATTAATACAAAGAGGAGAAATAGATTCCAAGTTTACATGACTAGTTTATTAAACACATAATAAAAGCTAATGAATATGTTTGAACTTTTTCACATCAAGAATTCAAGTGAGTTGTAAATGATGAGAAACCCTTGAAAAGTGTCACCAACTGCTAGAGTAAGAGGGCACAGCAGAGTGAGAGTGAAAGGTCTTTTACTATGTTTGAAATTATATTTAGCACAATTTCCTGAATATTAGCTATTAATCTACTATTTATTCTTCTACTATCCAGTTAGTATGACTCACTTCGAATTATGCCATCTACTTATAGCAACCAATAAAATATCTAATCTGTCATGATTTAATTAGCTGTAAAATTAAAAAGACTTAAGACATGCAGTGATGGTGCATGCCTTTAATTCCAGCATTCGGGAGACAGAGGCAGATGGATCTTAAGGTCAACCTGGTCTACAAAGTGAATTAGTTCCCAGTACAATCAGAACTGTTGCACAGAAAAAACCTGTCTTGAAAACTAAAACAAAACAACAACAATGAAATGCCCCCAAAGAAAAGAAAGTTAAAATTAAAGAGAATTCCAAAGTATCTCTATTTGCAAATGATGTGATAATATGTAAGTGACCCTAAAAATTCTACCTTGAAACTACTACAGCTGATAAACACTTTAAGTGGCAGGATACAAAAATTAATAATCAGGGCATATTTTTACTTTTTAACCTTACAGATCCTTTGAGTAAGTATTATGGCTTATCTATATGAGCATGTATAGAGGCCAGGGAAAAATTTGGATATCTTCTATCACCGTTTAAAGTTTTGAGACAAAATCTCTTATTGAACCTGAAGCATTCCCTTTAAGTTGGGTTGGCTAGCCAGTAAGCTGCAGTAATCAACATGCTTCTGGACCCTCACCACTGGGGTTATAGTGAAACAACATTTATCACATCAAGCTTTTATGTGGGTGTTGATGATTCAAACTCATGTCCTTTACCTACTGAGCCATCTCCTCAGTCCAGAAGGCATTCTCCTTTCTGAATCAGTGAGGCTTAGAGAAGTGAAATGATTACTTTACATGGAAACGTTCTGACTTTGAACATTTCTCTTCAAGAATAAGAATTAAAAGAAAAAAATTCAAAATGCGGTAGATGATACTAAAAATGCAATTTGTTGTTAAATTTTATTCTTCTCCTTGAAAACAATCTGTTTTCTATGTTAGTTAATTAAGGAGACTTAGTTGATAAAGGGTAAATAAACAAAATTCACCCCAACAAAGTCTGAATATAAGCGAAACATACTATCTTGTTTATTCAAAATATTTTTATCCTTATGAATTATTATTTTAAATATTCCAATTCTAAAACTTTGAATACAAAGACTATCTCTAACTTAATTTCTTTAGGTCTTGGCACTATGGTATAGAATTAGACTTGGCATCAACAGAATCAACACACCTAAGAACTCACTGAGGCAGCATGCACAGGGTCTGCACAGGTCTGTACCAGAAGGAGTCCTTCCTAGAGCTAAAAGAAGGGAACATGTGTCCCCATCTGTAACCCAGAATCAATCTCCAATTGATACCCACTTGCAAATGAAAATTTATTCCAAGTGAATTTCAGTGGGGAAACAAACTAATTTTAAGGGCAAGCAGCACACACAGTAGTTAACGGCCAACAGAAAACAAACTCAATGAGATCACTGGAGGTTACTGTCTCATAATGTCACATGGGTCTCTAAATCTATATCTGTTTCTTGTGCCGTTTCTTGGGTTCCTTTCCTTCTGTTTGTTTTGTACTATTCCAATGCATTAGTTTTGTTCTACCTTATTATCCCTTAGAAGCATGTTTGTTTTCTAGTAAGAGACAGAAAGTGGGTGGATCCAGATGGTAGAGAAGGTGGGGGAAAAAAAACTGAGAGAAGTAGAGGGAGGGGAAACTGTAATCAGAATATATTATGTTTGAAAAAAATATTTTCAGTAGAAGAAAAATATTAGATTTCGCTCACACTGTGTTATACATACACAAAGTTTGGAAATCCATAATCTTAGAGATGTTTTAGCAAGGTCTTTGTAAGTACATTTGGTGTACAGGATGAAAGATAAGTTAAAATGATGGCTCCTCTAAATACAATTGTGTTTCCTCATCTTAGTCACATTCATTGAAACCCTGTCTTTCAAATAACTCCCTTCTCTTAAAGGTCCACTTACATTACTTGATTTGAAATACACCATTCTCTTGTTAAAAAAAAAAAAACTTTTAATCTTCTTTAGAATTATTCTTGCTGTATCTAAAGCACTCAAGACCTGTGTAACTTCATTCTTTTATTGATAGAATATAAAAATTTTAAAATCTTAAAACATGGCCTTTTACAGCTTGTCCAAAAGTTTATTTCTTCTTTAATACCACAGTATCCAATATCCTGTACTTACCTACTTTTCGTGTTTGTTATGTAATTTTCCTGATCTCTTTGCTATTAATCTCTTCCTACGCATACTTCTGGTGGTAGAACCAAAGGAACTGGGGGAAAAATACTTGTACACCAGTATTCACAGAAGTAATGTTGCTAATAGTCAGAGACAACCCAAGTGACTACTCAACACCTGAACTGATACAGTTTGGCATATACAAAGGATGGAAAAGAGGAATGGACTTCGGATACATGTTACCTCATGGAACCTTAAGAACATTATGTTAAGTAAAACAAAACATGATGACAAAAAAAATGTGTGTTTCCATTTAGATGAAGTACGTAGAATAGCCAAATTGATAAAATATAAAATAAAGATGCCGTAGGCTAAAATTGGGAATTTTAGTGTTCATATAAATATATTATATTTATATATTTAGTGTTCATATAAATATATATAAATGTATATATTTTTACACTTATATATATTATATGTATTTCTTATTTTGGATGATTCTGCAACAAACAGTGGTAATGACTGTATAAATGCCAATGAAAAATACTAATACCAATGATTTTCATACTTAAATGGTAAATTTTAAGCAATACGCTTCTGTTTTTTTTCTTTGCTTATTTGTTTTTGTTTTTAATTTTTCCCCTTTTTGAGACAGGATCTCATTGTGTAGCTCTATCTTGGCCTGGCCTGGAACTCATTATGTAGACCAGACTGGCTTTGAATCCACAGGTATCTGCCTCTGCCTCCCAAAAGCTAGGATTAAGGAGTGCACCAGAAAGCATTATTTTGGCATCCCTAAAGTGACCTTTTCATCATATTAATTTCCTTTAATAATGCAGAAATCTTAAAATTATCCTATTGATACTTTTTTTCCATAGTCTCTAAAGTTATCTCTTTCTTTTCAAGGTCTTCCTCTATCACATTTGCTTTAATAAAATTGAATATGAACACATAATTTTTCACATTTCAAGCATAATGATACTGTATGTATAAAGGACACTAAAATTTACACACACACGTGCATGCACTTGTGAACACCCCATGTTATATCTCTTCTTAGGCTTGCAAAATCTACAAAATTCTCTGATTCTCATATTTGGTTTTTTATGTCAACATAATACCACAAAATTCACAGCACAAAATATTTTTGGATGCCAATCACTTTGTAAAGAATTGAAAATGTAAATTTCAAATCTTCACCCACACACAAGAAAAGAAGTTATAAAGAAGGGAAAGAGGGATACACCAAAAGGATCTGTAAATCACCAGGGAGGCTAAGAAATTATATTCTCCAAAGAAGAAGGAGAGCAAAACTGAAAGCTACTCTATCTGAACTATGAAGATACAAAAATAATTAAATTTAATACTTTCAAAGTTTCAAAAATTCTTCTGATCTTACTTAAAAGATAAAATTAAATTGTTTTGTAGAAATCTTTGAGAAATTAGGTAAAATAAATTAAGAAATAAATTTAGAACATGGTAAATTAATGAAAGATCCCACACACAAGAAAACAATACCTATAACATGATGTTGAAAGATAACTGAGGCAAGGATGATATATTTTTTAAAAATATCCTTAAAAAAAGAGAGGAATGATGGTTTGTATTAAAAAGCAAAAATAACAGGTGGTAGTTGAGTCTTAAATCAGTTTAGGAGTAAACCAAACTGGGCTGTTAAATAACAAAGCATTTTCCTATTTTTAAGACATGTTTGGACAATACACAGGCAAAATTTTCCTTGGACGTAACTTCTAATCAAGGTTAGAGATAACAGGGGAACAATGCCAGTGATTCATTAGATGCAGAGAAATATAAAGGAGGCAGTAGGAACAAACCAGCAAGTCACAAATTCACTGGAGATGAAAGCCATGACTCAAATAAAATAATGGTGCAGCCAATGGGAGCAAATAGGAAGATGAGGCAATAGTCAGGCAACCTAGTCAGCAGTCCAATCCAGTGGCACAAGGCATTTGGAGCAGAAGTATTAAATAATCTGTACCTATTTACAATATTATAAGCATAATGGACAGGGCAAAATCAGGCAGGTAGATGGAGAACTTAGTAGGCCACAGTATTGGAGGATGGTAGAAGGGCAGATAGACAGTGCTGGGCAGTCTAAAATGCTAAAATAGCAGATGGATATGGAGGGACCAGGCCATTTGCTAATGGGTAAAGCACCAATGAGTGGAGAACACAAACTGTTCAGCAGATGAAATTAGGCAAAAAGAAGAGAAAATCCAAAGGCAATCAAGCAGGAAGACAGGACAGTAGAGAAGCAATGGCAGACCATCAGAAGCTGTAGAGGAAGGTAACAACAAGTTGTCAGCAGGGGAACAAAACACCATTCAGTAAAAGATGAGACAGAGCAGTGAAAACAGTCCCTGAATTGGGTGTCTTCATCTAGGAAATAGTTCATAAACTGCATATGAGAATCCACAAGAGAATAGCACACAAATGGAAACAGCAGATGGATCTGAACTCTATTGCCCAGGGATACAGAATGACCCTAGAACATAGATAGATACATAACAATTCACAAGGAAATTAAATAGATGGGAAAAATGGGTCCAAGCATTTTATATGATGATAAAATAAACCAAAACACTAAAAAGTATTAATCTGGAAATGATTGGCTGGGATTGAAGTCTTCGCTTACCCCTTTCTGGAGCCCACAAAATGGGAATGTTGGGAATTTCTGCAGCAGAAAAACAGAAGAGAAAAGGGATTTCTGATTCCCAGTTTGAGGAAAGCAGGTCAAATTTAGGGCTCTATGAACTGGTTCAGGGAAAGAAGAACCAGCCTGAACCTTCTCTTCCTCAGAATCAAACCACTTCTGAGGTCTGAGAATGGTTTAGGACGCCCTCAACCCATCATT
Source organism: Ondatra zibethicus (assembly GCA_004026605.1). NCBI lineage: Eukaryota > Metazoa > Chordata > Mammalia > Rodentia > Cricetidae > Ondatra > Ondatra zibethicus. Next base: position 46,297 of record PVIU01003319.1, on the reverse strand, counting down.
CCCCACAACCTCCCCTTTCACACTTACCTCCAGTGCAAACAGTTTCCAGCAAGGAGGTACTTAGGAAAATTCACATCAAGGCAAAATATGAGGATGGTCAACTAATGGTATTTTCTGTTCAGGTCAAGGTTCTGATTCAGTGGGATTCCTTCCATTCTTTATGAGTAAGCAGAGGGGATAATTTCTAGAAACTACCAATCTTTTAAAAAGTGGGTCAGGAAAAAACATCAGGGGCCAGTAAAACTAATAAATAGACATTAATTCTAGCTAATAGCCTGGTGATCTCATCATTTGTCTTAGATTTTAATTAATATCAATGATTCAAAAATTCAGCAGACATTTTCTTTGAGCTCAAGGCGGTTCACATTTCGGTGACTGAAGTAAAAGCCCTAATTTAAATCCCTATGTCTATCTTTTCTTCACTGTTCTTTATTTCAATAAATGGAATTTCACAATTCATTCCTCAAACCAGAAAAGCCAAATCCTGCCTCTTTTACTTGACTTCTCTCACTCTTATTCCATGTGTTACTTCTTTCAAGGTATATTGACTAGCTAGGCATGGTGGCCAAAGCCTTTAATTCTAGCACCTGAAAGGCTAAGGCAGGAGAATCATGCACTTATGGATAGCCAGGGTTACACAGTAAAATCTTGGTCTCAAAACAAACTCTTCCTATCTCTTGCCATCTTCTCCCCTACCTTCCCCTCCTCTCCAAACCTATAATTTTCTTTTCTCTCCCCTCCTTTTTCTGATCTAAGTGACTCTCTTTGTTTTCACCTACACTATATTAATTGCCTCCCAACTAGTTTCCTGTTAAAATATAAGCCAGTCACCCTATACCTCTACTCTATCACACTAAAGACACATAATAATTCTACATGATTTATTCCTCTTTACTTCTTTAGGTCATTGCTTAAATGTCATCTTCCTTAAAGAACGGCCTATTTTAATTACACTGATTTTTCCTGCCTAGACTATTAATCATCCTTCCTGGGTGTATTTTGATCCATAGAATTTATATGCTTTATCTTTAAGAGTCTCTTTATAAGACCTTTTAGTAAATTTATTGTGAACTTATGTATCTTTATGATAAATTCCACAGAGAACTTTAACAAACATTAACATGAATTTATTCATGCTGTATGCATGTTGGGGGTAGTGTGTGCACACATGAGCTGCAGAATAAAATGTAAGTCAGAGGACAACTTTCTGGAGCCAGCTCTCTTCTTCCACCACACGAAGTCCTCAGGCTTGGTGGTATGTGCCTTTCCCCTGTAAGCCACTTCACTGACCCATCATAGAGAAATTCTCCTCTGTATCTTTAACATCATGATAAGCACATATATATTATACACTCAAGTTGAGGAAGCTAAATTTCTTGGGAGGATTCTTTTTCGTTGATTTTTAGAGACAGGGTTCCTATGAGTAACAGCCCTGGCTGTCCTGGAACTCGAAGAGATCTGTTTGCCTCTGCCTTCCAAGTACTGGTATTAAAGGTGTGTGCCACCACTGCCCAACAGGATTCTTTTTCTTAATCTCAAAGTCTCAGAGTATTCTGAAAGCTCATACAAATTTTGAGTTTGTAGGTTAGCAGATAAAGATACTAGTATCAAAAGGATAGGAGAGCTCTAACATGAGGTTAGTAAATTACAGCCCAGAAACCAGACTCTGCCTATTGTATGTTTTCTCAGATTACTGGCAATCTGAGAATCATCTTTACATTTTAAAATGATTCAAACAAAATAATAAAATAGCCTTTAAAGTCAAGTAAAAACTGTATATAAAAGTTAAACTTTGGTGTTTACAACAATTTTAAAAAACATAGTCATCCTCAGTCAATCACTTGTAAACCTCTACTGATTAAATATTCTCAAATTATTTGTTTATTTCTTGTACCATCTTGGGCACATTTAACCTCCTTTTCTGAGCCAAGTTTTCCTTTTAGTAGTCTCTGTAAAGGTAGCTTAGTGGTAACAAATTCCTTCAACTTGTTTTTCTTATGTAAAATGTTTCTTTCTCCTTTGCTTATGACTGATAACCTTTCTTGGTACAGTAGCTTGGGCTGGCATCTGTGCTCTTTCAGGGTGTGTAGAACATCAGTTCTGCTATGTCTGCTTTTATATGTGACTTGACCTTACTCTGCTAAAGTTTTCAATATCCTTTTTTATTGTTGTTCTGTACATTTAGTATTTTGATTATTATGTGACATGGGGATTTCTTTTCTGGTCTGGTCTATTTGGTGTTCTGCCTGCCTCTTGTACCTGGATAAATATCTCTTATCTTAGATTTGGGAATTTTCAATCATTTATAATACCTATAGCTGCTTTTGTGCTATAGGGATGTCAGAATTGCGTGACATAAACTATATAGTTTCTGGAAATGCTTTGCTATCTGTGTCTTAAAAACTAAGTTCGTTATCCAAAGATATTTTATATTTATAAGACAAAGGATAATAACATAATCTGAATAAACTTACAATAAATTGTTAATGTTATCAATGATGCACCTAGGAGGGTGTGCTTATACGAGGATTTGCTTTGAATAATATATAAAAAGCTGTCCCTCACTCTTCTAAATATTACTTATTTCTGACAGTGATATTCATTTTCCACAAAAAAGAATCCCACCTTAATGATGCACACTATCAGTAAGCTTTAAAAGTGGCAAGGCAGTAAATGAAAAAAGGAAACAGGACCTATAAACAGTTTCACATCGGTCATATAATTATCCAAACTTCTAACTAACTATTTAAGAATAATGTGTATGATGTGAATATCTTTTAAATATCACCAGTGGAGTTATTATCAAGCAATCCCACTATAAAAAGGCTACGTATAAAATGGAGTCCTGAATAGCAAGCAAAGGATACATTACAGTAAAAATGATACATTATAAGAATACTAAATCTAACAACAGTTTTCGTATAATTAATTTTTGGAACCTATTTCACCTAGCTCAAATACTTAAACTTCATGACAAATAATTCTACTCTTTGAAAAATTCTGTACTGAACCACTTCTTAGTAGTTGCCTATCTTTTTCCTCCACAAAGTCCAATCCTGAGGACTGTTACATACAATAATATTATGTTATTTGCTGCAAACTGATGGGAAGAAGTGAAGAATATGAGGGGTAGACAACAAAATTGTCTCAGTGACAACCATCACTACAGTTTCTTCATCCTTTGAAAATTATTTTTTATGTAAATTAAACCTCTTAGAATTCTCAACTGCTTCCTCTGCATTTTTGTTTTTATATTTGGCCAAACTTTCCCAGTGAAGTTAAACAGATAACAGTAAACTTTCATAAATTTTTTTTGCCTTCTTCTAAGCATCCTTTGAAGGAACCAGTATCCCTTCTGACAATTCTTACCTGTGTGCTATTAATAATATTTGAAATTGAAAATTCCAGCATATTGGATAATTCTTTCATTTCATACATATTTATTTTATATTTAGTTATATGTATGGATGTGTGTCTGTGCACAAGAGTGTAGGTGCTCACAGAGGCCAGAGGTATCTGATCCTCCTGGAGTTGTAGTCACAGGCAGCTGTGACTGGCCCAATATGAAGAGAAAAAAAACATGGGTTCTTTGCACAATCTTAACCCCTGAACCATTTCTCCAGCCCACTCTTTCACATTTAATAGCAGGTATGCTTTTGCTATGTTCTATTATAAAGAAATAACACTGACATAATTATTAGAATCATCCCAAATAATTTTGTCTCTGAATCCATTTTATCAATTCCTTTCAGGTCTATATCATGTAATAACATAAAATCATAAATACTCTGTCACTTTAAAAAAGTGATACTATTTTGAGTTCATGGTAATATATGTGTGTATATATTTGTTGAAACTATAATAAAGTTTGTGTTAGACCAATATTATATTTTATAGTTATAGATGATACTGAATATAGATTAATTTACATTATTGATTTCAGTCTGTAATCAGACTGAAAGGAATATTCTCAAGTCTTATAGTAAGACTATGTCTAGCTAAATCTGTGTTTAGTGTTACTATCAACCAAATGCATAATGCTATTTTGTTTTTAATTATATTAACATGCATCTTGTGAGACTATTCTGTTATTCTAGCACTGTTCTTTTATAACAATACATGTGTGTTGGGGAATATTATTTTAAGGTGTGTGACTTTTGTTTATGCTGCATTTGTTTGACTCTGTGAAGCTGTGATTCTTTGCCTGTCTAATACACCTGATGGTCCTAACAAAGAGGTCAACTGCCAATAGTGAGGCAGGAGCAAGGATAGGTGGGGTTGGCAGAGAGGATAAATAGAAGGAAAAATCTGGAAGAGAAGAGTAAGGAGAGAACAAGGAGAGGAGGACTGGGGCCAGCCGCACAGCAACACAGCCACGGAGGAAGTAGGAAAGTAAGACATACAGAAGTAAGAAAAGAAAAAATAGGATAATTTAGGTTAAGAAATGCTGGCAAGAAACCAGCCAAGCTAAGGCTGGGCATTCCTAACTAAGAGTAAGTCTCTATGTGTGCTTTATTTGGGAGCTGCGTGGTAGGCCCCTCAAAAAGCCAAAAGAAAAAAATCACACACATATGTGCAAGTGTTAGCTGGAAAGTAATTTCATCCATTTGTATACTCTAATAAATTCAAGATAAAATGAGCATGTAGCAGGTCCACTCTGTTCTTTCCTTTGCCTTTTCTACAACTACACTTTTGTGTTTAGCATGCTCAGCTTTTCTTTTTCCTCCTCAGGGAAGTCTTTTCAATATTTAACCAACCATTATTCACTTATGTTTCAAGCTAAAGCTCTATTGATACTGCAGATAATATTAAAAGGAAAGTAGGTATAGTTATTATACATGTCTGCAATCCAAGACACTTGGGAGGCTAATGCAGGAAGGCTGATTTCGTTCAAGAGTCCTAAGATAGCATGGACAACACAGTGAGGCAAATACTACTTGGGGAGCTAGCTGTGGTTTGGATATGGTTTCTTCTCCAAAGAGTTCATATGTTAGAGGGTTTTCATTACTGGGGTGATACCGAGCTATGGTATGAAACTTTAAAAAAGTGGAAACTAGTGGGTGGGGTACTTAAGACTATGGGTCTTGTTGCGCTCAAAAGAGAACTGAAAAGCCCTTGTTTGTCCTTTAAGTTCTCCTCAGGCTGTGTTGTTTCATAAGCCTGAATCGCTTTCTGCCCAGTAATATGAACTTTTAATCTCATTTACATTCTTGTTATGATTCTATCCATTATTAGACCCACATTAGGGGCAAGACCAATAAAACGACCAAACCTTTACTTTCAGTCTTTTACACTGTGAGTTAAATAAATATCCATTTAATAAGTTACACAGATCAAGGTGTTCTTTTTTATATTAACAAATAATGGATGAAAACGGCTTATTTATACTACCTCACATAATTATTCTACGAGTTAAACACTCAGAGTTCATCTTGAACATAAGAAAACTAGGTACAAAAATTCTATTTTGCATAAACTGCATAAAGACACATACTAGTAAAATGTGGCTTTAAGAATTAAATTCAAAAAAACACTGTTTTGTCCACATTACCTTAAAAATAGCTACATGGGCAACACTACAATTCTACGAAGAACGTCAATTAGAAAGCAAGTATTCCATAATTTGTATGATCTCTCTTCCCTAGGAGGACATTATGAAAGCTTAGAACACATTCTTCCATGGAAAAGGTATGCCATTAAAGCATATATTTAAGAAAACTGAGGATGTCAGGTGGTGGTGGTGCATGCCTTTAATTCCAGCTCTTAGGAGGCAGAGACAGGTGGATCTGTGTGAGTTCAAGGCCAGCCTGGTATAAGCAACAGAGAAACCCTGTCTCAAAAAAACCAGAACCAAAACAAAAACAAAAAACCAAAAAGAAAAGAAAGCTGAAGACATTATTTTATTTGTGAATTCTTTACATATAAAATGATTGAGATAACCTCATTTTCCAAATTCTGATGTAAGAGGCAATGCCGATTTTTTTCTTAAATTATATGTATTAACCAGTTATTTTGATCATATTCACTCCCAACTTGTCCCTTTAATTCCTCCCAAATCCACCCCCACCTCTACCTCCTGTCCTTCCCAACTTTAAGTCTCTGTCTTTATTAAATTCAATAACTTAGCAAATGAATTTGTGTTGTCTATATTCTCCTAGGTGTTTCCCATTCACTAGGACAACATGGCCAATTTATCAAGGTGCACACCCTTAAAGAAAACTAGTTCCCTTCTCTCAGAAGCCACCAACTTAGTTAAGGGTTGGGGCTCATGAACCCCTCCCTAAACTATGCTATAATGTTAATTAGCTTCATCTTGTACAGGTCTTGTGAAGAGAACCACACCCTGCAGTGAATTCATAGGTGCAATGTTCCTATTAGTTTTGGAAGGCACTGTCTAGATATAGTGTATTTTTCCATCTTTAATGTTGTTAAGTTGGATAGAATACTTTCATTTTGATAGCTTTAAATGGAAACTCAACTTTAATTAGCATATTTAAGTGATTCTATGCCTTTAAAGGTATAGAATTAAAGATAATTCTATGCCTTTAATTTTTCCGCTGGTCTTAGTTTCCAATTGGGCTTTTCTTTTTGATGAATGGGCTGAGGAAAGGGCATCAATTCGAGAAAGTTTGTGGCTGGTGGGAAAGAGTAATGAAAAGGTGATTTTAAAAAAAGTTGAAGACGGGGGAGAAAATGTAGTATTCCTCAACCTAACATTATACAAAATTTTTATTATGCATAGCCAAAAGCAGCACAATAACAAGTAGGTAAGTCATAATGTGGTCAGCTTATCTTAATATGTTTGGGTTTTCAATCAATAAGGATTGTTCCACCAATGAAAGTTCACGAAGAAATACTGATTCAGATCTTCAGGCAAAAGATGGGGAATGATAAAATGAACACGTTCAGGATTTAAACCCGAAGGTCCTGAGTCTCCTGAAACTCTGATACTGTGATTTCTTCATAATTACAAACAGCAATTTTACAGAAAATGGTAGATATAGAAGACTGAGAAAAATCAATATTTATTGATTGTCTTGATTCTGAAGGTACTGACAGAGATTCATAAAGAAATCAACAAAATTGAAATGCACTTCTCAGAAGTTAAATTTTATACACAAATAATGGTGAGGACAGTTACTAGACTGACAGACTAAATCAGGACGCTTCTTTTCTTCCCTCCTTTGTTCTTCTGTCCCTCCCTCCAGTCTCCCCCATTCTCAGAACTCATGTCTAGGCCTTCATCATGGTAGGCAAGCAAGTTACTTCTGAATTGTGATCATACACAATGCCTCCCACTTTAAAAATGAGGGTATAAAAATATTTCTCAAAAATAAAAAATTTGACTTGTTTGTTGATACATACTTGAGAAATGTGAAATTAGACAGGGCTCATGTTGTGTGTGCATTTATGGTATTTGCATGAGGGCATGAAGTTCAATGTCTGGTATTAATCCCTACTGCTCTCCACCTTATCTAGACAGGGCCTCTTGCTGAATCTTGACCTTCTTGCTGAATCTTGACCTTGTTGATTCAGGAAGATAATTTGATCAGCATGCTCTAGAGATTCTCCTGTTTGTGCCTGAACAGACTAGGATTACAAGTGTGCATCATCATGCCTCACTCTTTATGGAGTTCTAGATATCTGAAGTCAGACTGCCATGCTTTATGAAGCAGGAACTTTACCAACTAGGGTATCTCTCCAACTCCAAGGGTACATTTTAGGTTTTGGAGGCATGATTTTAATGTCTTATTTGGAGATAGTGTATTTATAAGTTGTTGTTTCTAAGGAATCTCTCAATTATGATGATTACTTTTTCTTATTTTTACATTGTCCTACTGTAAGCATTCTAAAACACACATTAAGTCTAGATTATTCACTCTTATACACAATGTTATGTCCTCTACTCTACGCAGGAAGATTTGAAATTTATATTCATATTAACAGTCCTCATAAATTTAACTTCTTATTACCATCAGTAATGCCTTCCTCTCTCCATATTTGAAACCGATTTCTCTTTAAATTATAAAATACTCAAGTGTTTTGTAAAAGAAAATCTTTTGGCTTGAATTGGTAGCATATTTTTGGTATCAGATTTAAATTGTTATGATTTGTCATGTAACTATATACTTTAGCAATACATATAGTTTAGCACTAAACTCAGCAAAGCTCAAGGTGCCTCATAAGTATTTGTAAAGTTTAATAAAATCAAGGGGTGAAGTTATTAGCAGTGTGGAAGATCATACATATGTTTGAGTTCTGAAATAGAACTATTTTTTCAAAAACTGTTTTTCAAAATTAATTTGAGACTCTACCAATAAAGACAGCTACTACCGTTTATGCCAATGTAAGAGCCATATATCTAAACATCATATGGTATGTAATAATCATGTATAATCCTTGTGCTTGTGTGCATGTGTATCTGCATCATGTATGCTCATGTATATGGGTGCACTAGCCCATGAAGGCATGTGTGGAGGCTAAGGTCAGCATCAAGTATCTTCCTCTATGGCTTTACACCACATTTTTTGAGGCAGGTACTGAACCTGGAGCTACTCATATATGGTAGATGGACTGTCCAATGAGCTCCCTAGATCTGCCATCTACACCACCACCAATCTCAATGATGGGTTTATAGGTATTTGCTGTTGTATCTATCTTTTATATAACTTTTATATGAGTGCCTGGGATCTGTATTCAGGTCTTCATGCTTAAGGAACAAGTTCATCACTGATTGAGCCATTTCCCCAACCCTGTGTTTGTGTTTTCATACAACAGTCAATGATAAATTAATTTAGATGGTAGCCATTGATAAAAAGCTATCTTTTCACACACCGAAGTCATTTCAAACCAAGTTCTAGAAACTTAAACTAATAATGGAATTAAAGACCTAAGACAAAATAGAGGAAGCTCCAATAAAGAAATAAACAGTTTTTTTAACCTTTAGATGCAGGCTATCAGAAGCTACAAATAATTCTCATATCATGTAGAGTATTTTTATTTTTCTGTCCCATGTCTTAAAATAATAGTAGGGAAATGTAAATTGGCATCCTTATTTCATAGACAGACTCAACAAAGCCTATTATTGACTATTTTCATTATTTACTGTTACAAACAAGAACTTTGAGAGAAAGACATTAGTGAAGTCAGTAGAAAGGAAAATTTAGACTTAAATAGCTTAACTTGTCTCAAATTTTACACAAAGTAGTAGAGCCGGTGCTCAAATCCCAGTATTTCTGACAACTATATAAAAGTTTTTATTTACACTAAATTATTTCTTCACATGAATAGGAAAAAATACAGCATGGGAACATAGTCCTTACATCTAGAACAACTGCATGAAAATTACAGGATAGCTTCTTAAAATAATCTCAAATGTATCTACCAAATCTGAAAACAGAGATCTTCAGATTAGTTTAAAATATTTCAAGTATAAAGGTTTTGAGTATTTTGCTTCGTGGGCAATTTCACATTATCACATGATTCTACTCACAAAGAAGAGATTTGAGATATTTACAAGTCTAATTCATTTCAGTTACTTTAAATTTTATTAAGCTTAAGAGGTATTTCTTTTTTTACTAACAAAAATCAAAGAACTATAAAATATCCACAGCATGCATATTTTTAGTGTGTGTGTGAATGTGTCTCAAGGATCATAACATATATTCCAGTTAAATATTCTAAAGTATCAATATATGATACATGCAGTGAAATAATCAATGTCTTCTACAGAAACTAATATGCAGCTAAAAGTAAATGAATTTATGTCAGACTAAAATTTTCTTTATAAGAGAAATGAATAAAGACATTAGCTTCACTATGCTTCTGTTATAAAGAGATGTTTTGCTTTTAAAATGATGGATGTTAATTTTTAGGTGAAATTGTTAAATGTAAATTTTTACTTTCAATAGAATAAAAAATTGAGAAACATTAAAAGGTAATTAGTAACTAAACTCAATTTTATCTTCTTTACAATAACTCAATGAATTCTTGTTTTTTAAGAATTGTAAGAACGAAGATTAATGATTAGGTAAAAAAATCTCTGACTTATGGTAAACATAATTAAATTCTGAAAACTATGAAATTTAAGAAGGTGAGACAAAACACAATTATATAATAGCACTAATTTTTGATTAACAAAGTGGATATTTCATGGAAAAGATTTCTAACTACCAGGATTGAACTATATGTAGAAAAGTCTAGATAATAATCAGTTCCAAAGAATGTAAAGGAAGCTATAAATATGTTTTCTGAAACACATATTAATTTGCCCTAAGACTTTGAGTTTCCTTTGTACTAAGTCTGAATATTCTTCCTCATTCAACATTAGCCATGTTGACGGCGACGGCTCTATTGCCACCATAAGCAGGTAGTCAAAAGAACACATTCTGTCATGCACAAATGTCTAGATCATTTGTACCTCAAACACTACATTAAAAAGATGGTTAGATTTAGCTTACAGCTACTCAAACTTATACTGAAAGCTTAGCTCGGTCCTTTCTTATCATTACTTCATAATGATTAATACACTGTTGTCAAGAGACTTTGCAAAAAAGTTATAGCTTCAAATTTTTCAGAGTAAGATTTATGTAATGTATAAGAAGTCTATTTCATCAAGTTTAAGATTTCAAAATCTTATTATTTAGAACAAAAGATGCTTTTCTTTAAAGACTGTCTATTGGAAGAATAGAAGAATATACACATTTCAAAAGGGCAGAAAAAAATCTTTGTTACTTCTAAAATGAAAAGCTACAGAAAAGGAATCTAAACGACTCAGGTTACTACATAGTATAGGTGAAAGTCAGAAAAATTTTCAAGTTGCACAAGATGATTTAAGCCATCTAACAGGCCAGGGGCTGGGGAGTTTGTGTAAGATGAGATAGCAAACTTCACTCAGGCTTTACAGACTATACAGTTTCAGTTATAACTATGCAATTCGTCCACTGAAATCATAGGTGGCATATAAATGAGATACATGTTCTAAATACATTTTAGTTGTGGATAATGAAATTTAAATTCTAAATTGCAATCATATGTCAAATAATATCTTTAAATTTTTTTAGTCATGTGAAAATATAATTCCCTTTCATACGTAACATGATACACAAAGATGTGCTAGGCAGGATTTGGCCCCTGTCAGATTTTGAATCCTGCAACAGGTCATCAACTTTTTAAATATAGAAATCATGCCTTACTAATTTAACCCTGGAACACAGTGTTTCATTGGATACATAAAGAATATTAAAAATACAAAGCTTAAAAAATATAGAAGTACATAAAACACAGGTACAACTTAGGAGATTATGATCAAAGTAATAAATAAGTGTATAAACCTTAATTTTATTTAGCCTAGTGTCAAAAAGTTCTGAAAGATGATTGCTACTTGTGAATATTAAGCAGTTTAATATTTTCTAACTTACGAAACTATTATCTAATACTATAATAATTAGATGCTCTTTGTATGTTTCTTAATCTTTTAGTCTGGCTTAGAATCAAACATCTATAATTAAAATATTAATTTCTAAGAAAAATAAGATTATTTTTGGATATACATGATTAAGCAATAAGTGAACATAAAGAGCTAATAAATAACAATGGTTCCTTATGTTCATAGAATTTTATAATTCTTAGTGCTTTACAGTGCAAACAAATTACCCAACTGTCAGGTCAAAGAAATGAAATACATCTATAAATATAAAAGTCTTGTGTTAAAATGAGGATAAAAAGTTGAAGACTGTGATTATGCTATCATATATGTTTTGATAGAATTCTACATTTAAGATGAAAGTAGGAGGCATATAACTATCAACTGAACGATATTCTATGATACAAGGCTAAAAAGTAGAAACAAATCCATAGTTTAGGGAAAATAAATGCTCATAGCCTTAAGGCTATAACATGAAGCAACCTATGGACTCTTCTATTTCCACATTTAAAATATATTTTAAAACAGAATTAGGAAGAAATCTAAGCTAACTAAATTTTATTTCATTTGTAATCCATACAAATTGGCAATAAGTTTGGTTTATTTCCTTGACTGTATTTATAATTTTCATTCTTCATGTTTTTTCCCTGATATCACAAATATCTGACCAATAATTGTTCTTTGTGCTTGTATCTCAAACTAATTGACAATTAATAATTTCAAAATAGTAGTCCCATAGAGAGGAACTGTGCATTATTTGTAATTGTCAAATGAATAATTGTATCAGTTAAGTTCTTATACTATTTAAAAAAAATTGTTACTCAGAGTTGTATATAGATAAATGTGCCTAGCAATACTCTCTACTCCGTTGGGTATAAATACACAAGATACTCAATATATAAATAAATAATTATACAGTTTAGGTTCAAAATTAAAATTATAATTTCTATTAAACATGCTTCTATATTTAAAGCAGTATGGAAATTGTATCTACTAAAGGGTATGAAGGAAATGAAAAATTGTTTTGGAGGCCAAGTCTTTTTTTAAATGTTTATTTATTAAAGTCTTTAAACAGCTTTTGTAATAAATATTCATATCAGACCCACTCTCATATATGTAAAATATAAAGTGATATAAACAGTAGAGGTCAAGTTATTAATAATGAAATAAATCACTGCTTTAAACAAAGATACTGAGTACATACATAGGTTATAAGCTTAATGTTTTATCTAGGTAGTTACTACATGCATAAAAGATTACAAACATGTCTGTTTTACATGTAATTAAATAATATTTAAGAATAAAATACTGTTCAATTTCTGATATATGAAACATAAAAAGTCATAGTGAGCGCCTAATCAACATATAGTACTAAAAAGAGAAAATAATATAAAAATATTAGAATAGTATAAATTTCTGAATTATATAAATATGGGAAAGGATCAAATATAATGCTTAGTAGGTAAAAATCAAACAATTTCACAAGATTTTGAAGATTTCATGGATAGAATCTGAATTAGTTATTAAGACTACTTGTTTATTAGTTACGTTTTAAAAAACCCTCCCCAACAACTTGGTATTTACATAGCCAATAAAAGAAAATTTTTAACTATTTTAAGCAAACTCATATAAAATGTTAGGAGTGGCTTTCATCAAATACTTACAGCTTAAGTTTTAAATACATATCTCTATGTGAAAGTGAGTGTTAATATAGTTCATCAACACAGAAAATGGTATCAAAGGTGAGAGATTTAAAGGAAAATGGAGGAATAGGATAACAGAAAACAATTGAATGCATGTGACATGAACTTCAAAGGAAACTACTTGAGGCAAAAGGGTTGGGGGCAGACAAGAGATGGGGGAGCAAAATAAAAGAGGATAAACCAAAACAAAGTATTATGAAAATGTCATAATGAAACCTGTTACATGTGAGGTTAATTTTTAAAAAGTTTAATGAAAGCTGGGAATGCAGAAATGGCTTAGTAAAGGTTGTTTATAACACCCACATCATGTACCTTATAATCACCTGTAATGCTAGATCCAGGATATTGACAGCTACTTCAACATTCTTTGAGCACCTACACTAATGTGTCTCTATGTGTTTGTATATATTCATCTAAGTATATACTTCCATAAATATATATACATGTAAATATATGTATACTTATGTAAGTGTATGTATATATACTTATATAAATGAATATATATGCACACATATATACTTACATGCATATATGCACCATACCGCCACATTAAATACACATAAATTATAAAACAAATCTTTAAAAATGAATGTTCACAGAATCCCAGGAAAATGGATAATTCAATTTCCCTCATTTTAAGGAAACTAAACAAGAGAGTGGTTAAATGACTAATCCTGGTTCTATATGCATAATCCCCAAACTCCTGAAATCTCCTAAGTAATAGGAGTGAGTTCCTTTTCCTATCCATTACAAGGTATTAACTCACAAAGAGAATCTCCAAAGCCTCTGGACAGTGCTGGTTAGTAGAAACACTGAGTTACCAGAATGTTGAAACTTTCATTCTCATTCATAGAAAGTTTTCAGTTTGAGTGGTACAAAAGCCATTGATCATTATGATTCCCATGGTCCAAAAATTGGTGAATGCATTTGGGTCTTATAATTGCAACATATCTGAACAAAGCATGGGATTTCTGTTAGTATTCCTTCCTATATATTAAATTATGTATCTCTTCAATAAAGCCTCTTCTGAGTTGTATATCTTTAATATGTATGTTTTGTATGCCATTCTAGTTAATGATCTTTTGGCAGGAAAGAAGTATGGGAATCCACAGACTTTTTAGAAAAACAAAGTATACATAATCTGGGGAATTCCAGATTTATTGATGATATTAGATGTAAAGAAAATCTTGTGGTTCCGAGCTTTGAATTTGGATAATCTGAACAACTCCAAATCTCAAAATCGAATGCAACTGAGATGAAAGGAAACAGGCATATAAAGAATTGAAGAATATTTAGTGTGAGAAAAATACTTCCACACATGTATGACTAATGTAAATGAATGCGGCCACCTATGGTTACCTTGCTGGTCAATAGAAGGAAAAGAATTAATAGGTAACGATATTACAGTAAACAAGATACTTAGTGATGTAAACTGTTTCCTTATAATTAAAAATAACACTATTATTTGGTTATGAATGAATTTTATGGTTTCTTATTTTCTGATATAAAAATAAATACTAGTGTGAACATAACAAACCATCATACAAAAACTATGGACTCATTATACAAGCTTAATATCATTTAAATAATATAAAATTCTTAAAACCAATTATCTTCATATAGGTAGGTTCTTTACAAAGAAAGCAACATAAAATATGACCACAACTCTACAAAGACAGTTTGCCCTGCAAACTTTTCATTTGTCTCATATAACAAAAATGGTCAAATGACCACCTAATGTTAGATGTCAAGTTAGGACAGAGAAACTAAACAGATTCCTAAGACGATCTTTTGATTTTTACAGTTGAATTTAACACTATCACAAAACAACTCTTCAGAATTTTTAAAATAAAATGTATTTTATTTATAATACTAATTATAACAATATAAAAAGAAATATACTAAAATAGGAGAACAGTCAATAAAAGTTTTAGTACTTGTTTTAGAAAACTATATTTTCAAAAAGTATACAGTAGTTCTCAGAATTTAGAAGTATAGTCTACGGATTA
This sequence comes from Ondatra zibethicus, assembly GCA_004026605.1. Taxonomy (NCBI): domain Eukaryota; kingdom Metazoa; phylum Chordata; class Mammalia; order Rodentia; family Cricetidae; genus Ondatra; species Ondatra zibethicus. The sequence goes on along the minus strand of PVIU01003319.1, from coordinate 31,160 downwards.
GAAACATCTATGTCACATAAAGACTTGTTTGCAAAACAAATTCTGGTAATCTATGCAATATTATTCAATTAGAAAGGGAAGGGAGGGGCCTAGCAAACTATATTTGTGCATGCATTCTTGTAAACTCTAATTCTGATCAAAATTTAAAAATGTATGAAGACAATAATTATTTAATAAATGAAGAGAAGGAAAAAACCTGATTATAAGGCAGTAGATACAATAGTATATTGGTTTGAAAATAGAAGGACATAGTTAATATTAAGCTGAAATTAAGCGAGAAACATTTACTTGAGGGTAAAGGTAAGCAAATCATAATGGTAATATAAGTTTCCACTACTCCATAGTAACAACTGACATCTGTGGCTTTTTAAAAAAGAAATTAAAGACTCTTTCCCTAAATTCATGTTTTATTCTATCTGTGTAGAAGATACTACTATACCATAAACAATAGGTATTTTTTACTTAGATTATTAAATTCTACATTTAAATATTATTCACATTTAAAATATGGAAAATACATTGCCTATTCATGAATTTAGTGTAAATTTAGTATAAATATATAATAATTATATACTGTACTTTGAGACATATGACAAAGGTACTTCAAGAAGAAAGAAACCAGATCCAATTTTGAATTGCAATGGCTAAAATTTGCTATAACCTCCTGAAGTGTAGCTGCTAAAAAGCAAATGAAGGACTAATTTCTAGAACAGTTCAAAGTTCCTTATATTCAACAATTTCAAGGGTAATTAGAAAGAAAGTCAGGAAATATTTTTCAAAAACTCTTCTACACCCAAATATTTGTACTGTCATAGTAATGAGTAATAGTTTTGCCTATAAAACTCCTAGAAATAATATGAAAATTTTAAACAGAATAAAAAATAATATAACGAGTCTATTCCTTGAATATGAGAACGGCATTCTGGCTTACCTCTGGAGTAACATCTCGTGGTGCAAACCCTGTTCCTCCAGTTGTTAGTATCAAATTAAGTTCCTTCTCATCACACCAATCTATGAGAGTTTCCTAAAAGATAAAAAACACACAGAAAAATTTACTTGTTTGCTCAAAATTCTAAGTAATCATTTCACAAACAGCATTGAAACAAAATTCTTTCAACAACAAATGAAGACTTTTTAAAGAACAATTCCTGAAAACTTTCACACTTGACCAAAATATAATTCAGTTTGTGATATTTATTTTCTCAATTATAGAAAACAATGAATCAAACACCAAACAGATGAGAGTATCTTAAAAAGAAATGGCATCATTTATAATTTGTTTGTTATGTATTTAAATAGCATATCTAAAGGTCTTTTCAACATTACAAAATATTTCTAAGTTTAAAGAAATTGAGAATTATATGCTAATAAAAAATCTTATTATTTGACAACATCAAATTATAGCACCTAAATATTCATACCTTAATTATAATTCCAAAAAAGAAGTCTCATACTTGTTTCTATTATGCATTCAAAAAGAGTAAATATGTTGATAGGCTCATGAAAAGAACTAGAGTTCAAACTACACTTCCTAGAATTTCAATTATGTTTATATTTTACCCATTAATGAATAAATATTTTGTGGTGAGGAAAATAAATATTTTGAGGTGAGAAAAGTTTTGCACTGTTTAAAATTAATTTTAAAAGAATTTTATAAAAGAAAGTAGAACTTAAATAATAATTGGGCCCAACCTGTGGAGTATAGTCTGTGTTAAAATAAACACATAGTAGGAAAAACAATCCTGAATAATAAAATAACTGTTGGATGTATTAGCTTCCCTGACCTTAAATTGTACTAGAGAGCTACAGTAATAAAAACAGCATGGTATTGACACAAAAACAGACATGCTGACTAAGGGAATTGAGTTGAAGACCCAGTCATGAAATCACAAGACGATGGATAACTTGTCCTTGATAAAGAAGCCAGAAATGCACACTGGCAAAAAGACAGCATCTTCAATAAATGATGCTGGTCAAACTGAATGGTTACTTGTAAAAGAATGCAAATTGATTCATATTTACACCATGCAGGAAATTCAAATCCAAATAAATCAAAGACCTCAACATAAAACCTGATACACTGAACATGGAAGAAGAGAAAGTGGGAAAAGTCTTGAACTCATTTGCACAGGAAAAACGTTCTGAAAAGATCAACATTATCACAGGCACTCAGATCAAATATTAATAAATGGGACCTCATGAAACTGAGGGGTGTCTGCTTGGCAAAGGACACCATCATTCAGACAAAGCAGCAGACTACAAAATGCAGAAAAGATTTTACTTTTTTTTTTTAACCAAGAATACATCTTATAGAGGACTAAGATCAATAAAATGAATAACAGCTCCTGCTGGGAAGAATGTGGAGTAAGAGAAAAACTTACCTATTGCTGGTTTGAGCAGAAAGTTGTATAGTCAATATGGAAATCAGTGTGGCGGTTACTCAGGAAAATCAGAAATTATCTACCTCAAGATACAGCTATACCACTCACAGACATATACACAATAGCATTATGATGGAAATAATACATAAGCAAATTCCACAATTTATAGTTTACCATTACATGGGTGAATCTCATTAGATTATTTAAATAAATATCGATACTTTAGAAAGAATGTTTGAAAAAATAGAGAAAATTTTGCCTTATTGGGGATTACAAATTGCTCGTGAAAAAAACACAAAGCAGAGATTCTATTAATTATTTAAGGCTATAAAATAGGTTTTCAAAAATTTAGACCTCAAAAGGTGCAAATAGGAGAGATCGATTACAGACACTTAATTACTTTCAAAGATTGCTAGGAGACATTTCTAATCTACGGCACACTTGGGATAAAACCTGATGAACTGATTAATTTAAGCAAAACCTTAGATGTTGACAAGGACTTAAAGAATCCCAGGAAATTATCAGTTGAAGCTGAGAGCATTAGCTTTGGTGGAGGGAAATTATAAAGGCACATGTGGATTGTGTGGATCTGAAGCTTAACTGCTTTCTAGTCATACTACCCTCCAAATAGTCCCTACATGAATTTTAATGCAGAGAGAGGATATTATGTTAGAATAGATCTTTTCCGAAATTAACTGAATAAAAATTTAAAACTTATATGGAAAAAGTCTCTGATTTAATTCTAAAATAAAAATAAAGACTTCATTAATTAGCAGGAATAGACCCAGCAGAAACTGTAATACCATTCACTAATAACAAAATTGACAAAATATGGGAAGTGAACCCTGGCAAAGTACTTGTAGTAATTTTTGGGGGAGAGATTAACAACAACTATCCCAAAAGCAAGAGAATCCAACTTATAAAGACAACTAAACTAGATCCTTCCTCAAATTGTATAGGAAACACCAATAACTGGAGCTTCTATATTGTATACTGATGCAAATAAATCATTTTATTTTATTTTATGAAAGGCAAGTTACGAATCAGAAAATTTAAGTAAAGTGGATCAAAGCCCTTATGGTTCTGTCCAAAAGTCAGAATTATATACTATTCTCATGATACTAATGGATTTTAAGAAACCTCTCCACATAGTTACCAATTCGTAATATGCAGAAAGTTGGTTTGCATATTGAAACAGCCGAATTTATATCAGATGACACAGAGTTAACTTTATTACTTATTCAGTTACAAGATATAATCAGGAATAGGAATCATCCCACACACAACACATATTCACTCCAATACGGGTCTGGCAGGGCCTACAGCACAAGGAAAACAGAAATTGATCAATTATTGATTGGGAATGTGGTGGAGGCCTCAGAAATTCATAAAAAAAATGCCAATACTAAAGAAGTTCCTTGATAGAATTTTTGGGGTCACTTATGTAGATTATCATATCATCAGCAAATAGTGAGTGTTTGACTTCTTCTTTTCTGATTTGTATCCCCTTGATCTCCTTTTGTTGTCTTATTTCTTTAGCAAGGACCTCAAGAACTATATTGAATAGAAATGGAGAGAGTGGACAACCTTGTCTTGTTTCTGATTTCAGTGGGATTGCTTTGATTTTTTTCCCCATTTAGTTTAATGTTGGCTGCTTGCTTGCCGTATATTGCCTTTATTATGTATAGGCATGTTTCTTTATCCCTGCCCTCTCTAAGACCTTTATTATAATGGATGTTGTATTTTGTCAAAGGCTTTTTAAGTATCTAATGAGATGATCATGTTTTCTTTTTTTCAGTTTGTTTATATGGTGGATTACATTGACAGATTTTTGTATGTTGAATCATTCCTGCATCTCTGGGATGAAGCCGACTTGATCATGGTAGATGATTTTTCTGATGTGTTCTTGGATTCAGTTTTACCAGTATTTTATTGAGTATTTTTGCATCAATGATCATGAATAAGGCTGGTCTGTAATTCTCTTTCTTAGTAATGTCTTTATGTGGTTTGGGTACCAGGATAATTGTAGCCTCATAAAAAGAATATACTTTAAAGATGTACTAACCTCAGAAAGGAAACCAGGCCATGTGTTACATTGGGGAAGGGGTTTTGCTTTTGTTTCCATAGGAGAAGAAAAGCTATGGATACCATCAAAATTGAAAAGTTTCTATTTGAACAAGAGACACTGCCATTTAATCTAAACTAATCTATAAAACTAACAAATGCTTTTTATTTGATCAGCTATAACTTGCTAAAAAAGAATTTCCCCAAAATTAGGGTTGGGGAATGGTTTTATTTATGCCTATTCAGGAGAATAAAGGCATACAACTAAGGAATCTGAAGACCACTGGACAAATGAGACATCTGAAGAAAAAGGACAAATCATCCAGAAAAAAAAAAGTCCCAAGAAAAAGAATAAATTGACCTACTGGTACATCACATTTTCAACAGGATAAAATTTCATAAATATTCCCAAATGTATGTTTCTGCTATTTTCTGCAGACATATAATGTAATTGGCTTTTTGTAGTCCCAGTCTCGTTAGGATTACAGCTGGCTTTGGAGTTAAAGTGTGGCTCTCTCCTTCTCTAAATCCAATCATGCTTATTAAAGTAAAATCCAAAATCTGTCTCATATCAGAATAACTACCTCACAGGGGACAGAAGGTAAAAATATTTAAGGACTATTTTATTACTACTAATCTCATAGTCTTTGGTTTTATATTGACTTGTTCACAGCTTTTCTTAAGGTATAAATATTATGTTAAATTTTATAAGATTAGTATATCTATGTATTTTAAACATTTTGTCATGATACTAGTGGTCATGTGGAGTACTAATTAATTCTAGCTTTGGGTTTGAGTCTCTTTCAGTTTTCTACTATTTTGTTTTTTAGTAAATAAAGTAAATAAAGCTTACCTGAACAACAGGCTGCAAAGCTAGTCACACTAGTCAGCCATATAGACTAGGCAGTAGTGGTACATACCTTTACACCCAGCAGCCATACTTGTCAGCTAAGAGGCCAGGTATCACCGAGCCTTGGAAGAAGTAAGAACTCTATAGTGTTTGGCTGCTTTGCTTTTCTAATCTTCAGCTTGAACCCCAATATCTGTCTCTGAGTTTTTATTATTTGTGCTACAAGGTAGTATCAACTTATTTAGAGAGTCTTTGATCTATGATGACCTAATTGCAAGATGTGCTTGCTACTGTAATAGTGGCACCAAAGTAGTGGGAGTAATGAACTAATATCTAATTGATTTTAAGTCCCAGTCCAGGAGATGGAACCCATCTCTTACACTATTTGCATGGCCAAGAACCTAATACCAGATAGGCCAGGGATTTAGAGGAAAGCCAAATACTACAGTTTTAATAAAGGAATGTAGCAATAAAATGACTCTGAATGACAGTCTGCTATACTTATAAATCAGTGCCCTGCTCAGTCATCATCAGAGACACTTTTTCCTGCAGTAGACAGAAAAAATACAAGACAGACACACACAGCCAGAAAATATGCAAAGTAAGAGACCTCAGATATCCAGCTCTAAATGGCATATCTCCATCAAATCACTCCCATTAGAGCTTAGGTAACCCTGAAGACGAGGAAGGAGGTAGGAAAAAATGTAAGAGCTAGAGGTGATGAGGACACAAATGAAACAAGATCTTCTAAACAGAACAGGACAAACGCACACAGAGATGGAGGCAGCCTGCAAATGGCCATCAGGGCTATACACTAAATAGGGTGCCAGACCTGAAAAGGAGAACTGGACACAATTAGAAGTAGCTAATGCAAAAGAGAATGCAATAATGTAAACCATGAAATAAGTGTACCTACATTCTATTGATGCATTATGTATACCAGAAAACCTAGTGCATAAAAACAAAGCAACAACAACAACAACAACAACAAAATGATCTATTTTTTCTCACAAATTCTTTGTTTCCTAGCTCAGCTGTTTTGGTTGTGGAGTTGAGGGGGTTCACCTCTGTGACTGAAATAATACTGGTTTAACAGGAGCAGAAGAATCTTAGGTAGTCTTAGCTAAACGTCTGAGGGCTTGGTGCAAACCACTAGGCTTTTATCTCCATGTGGTTTCTGACTATCCTTTATCTGTTCTATATTTCCTTACATTATAGTACAAAGTTTTGAAAAAGGAGAAAACTAAGCCGGGCGGTGATTGCTTTAATGCCAGCACTTGGGAGCCAGAGGCAGGTGGATCTTAGTGAGTTTGAGACCAACCTGGTCGAAAAGAGAGTTCCAGGACAGTCAAAACTATTAAATAAATAAACCCAGTCTCAAAAAACGGAGGGGGGGGGAGAGACATCAGAATTCACATTTTATAAATTTTTGCCCCATTCTACTAGATAGAGGAAGATAAAAGGGTAAGTATGTGAAAATAAAGTTTACTTCTTAATAGGAGTATTTATTAAGAGCTTATGAATGGCATTTTTTAAACTAATAATAAAAAAGAGTTTATGGTTATTTACTCTCCCATACCATATATATTGCACTAAATATATAAGTTGAGCAAAAAATTTATTTCTGAACTTTCTGAATATGAAGAGAAAATAGTTAATTAATCTACTCATTATCAAAACAATGAAATATGAACACCAATCAACTTGTTGCTTAAAATTTACTTACTTCTTTTTAACAATACCTATGAATTATAAAAAAATTAAACAATGCAAAAAAATGAAAAGGAGACAGTGAAAAGACCATGAGGCATCAACCCTACAAAAAGAACTTACAGGAAACTAAGGAATTCTGAAAGTGGAAGAAATAATTTGTTTCAAGGAAGAAGACACTAAATGGTCATCCATTACCATATGGCCAGTCATGAAAACTTATACATAAATAATATTATACTGACTGAGGAGGTTATATTTAGGAATATATATGTATGTACATATATACATGTAATAATAGTTAATAAAACAGTAGGCCATGAATTTAAAAGCGAGCAAGAAGGGGTCTATGGCTTGTTTGCAGGGACAAAAAGGAGGGGAAAATTAATATAATTATATTATAATCTCAAAAATAAAAACCCTCCCCTCTTGTTCTTTATGCCTAAGTAATCTGTTAGTGTTCAATACTAGTTTTCTCTTCTAATAGTCTTTTATTTTACTCTAAATACCTTTATGTTTTGGTTAGCTAATTCCTATCATTTATTTATCTATTTACTTACTTAATTTGTATGGGGGTTTTGTCTGCATGCATACCTTTAATAAAATTGTTTTTGTTTGTTGTAGTGATAGAGTTTCAAATACTAGTTGTTTTGGTGCCATATGCTTTAAGATATTGAAAAATTCAAAACCACAAAAAGCCAATAGATTATCACTGGAAACTAATCAGTATTAGAGTAACAATATATTTACTATTAGTGTGACACTATCTTACTCTATTTAAAACAGGATCTGATATCTATTCTGAGTTACTAGCGGAGTAGAAATGTTAATTGTTCCAGTTGTACTATTTTTCTTATATACGGTCAGAAAAAAGTTTTCCTGTTTATTTTGCAGCAATTACATTATATTACTACTCCTAACATCAAAGTCCTATACTGATTTTCAAGTCACTCAAATGTTAAAGATTAAAATAGTCGATATTTTCAATTTTTATATTTCCCTGGGTAGTGTTTCTTCAGTAACATTTCCTACATTTTGAGAAATTTCTACAAATTATATTATTTCCTGTAGCTTAGGACATAAACTTTTTTTAAAGTTACTTACTACGTATATATACCAGTATATTTAGAAAAAATATTTTACTATTCTTCAAATTTAAGAAGCAAATTACTTCAATAATATTCTTCAATCTTTTTTCTTTTTTTATTTTTAATTTTTTTTTATTTTTCTCTGCTCCCCTCCCTGCCACTCCCCTCCCTCCCTCAACCCTCCCCCAAGGCATTCTTCAATCTTTACATCTATAATTTACATTTCTTCTATTTCACCATAACAGGTATCCTAGGTTTCTTTGTTATATATTCTGTAGTAAAATAACATATTAATTCATTGCTTTCCCATCATATCAGAAGTTCTTCAGAACTTCTGCAAGAAAAGAAACACTCAGTAGACTATCTTATGTACTCTAGGGCTATTGTCTTACCATGCACAGCAAGTGTCAGAGAGAGAGAGAGAGAGAGAGAGAGAGAGAGAGAGAGAGAGAGAGAGAGAGAGAGAGAAAAGGGCTACTAACCGCAGTAATAGAGACTGAGAGTACCCAGACACACCTGCTGTTTTGGGACAAAGAAAGTTAATATGGGACTGACTATTAACTTTTCTGGCTTTTTTTGTTTCCATTTACCACACTGAGGCCAAATTTTGAGCCAATCTATAAGCACCATTATGGAATTTTATGGAATTTATCATGCTCCACATAGTAAAATTTTATCTCAAAAGACAAAAAGAGAAGCACAAAGAAAACACTTAGGAGCTCTACATCAAGAACTGTATTCCAAAAGCAAAGAGCAAAGCAAACATTTCCCAGCATCCCTATACCTTAGGATTACAGAGGACTATGCCAAGAACTAGGCATAGAATTGATCTCTGTGTGTCTCTCAACTCTCCTAATTATTTGTTTGTATGTACCTTACAATATGACAATATTATAACTTTTCTCTCAATATACAGGTTAAAAAAAATATTTGCTTTACTACATTCCTAGCTCCTAGCAAGATACTTAGCAAAAGTAATCATAGACTGCAAAGAGTTGTGTCAAAGAAGTCTAAATTAATAAATACTTATTGAAAATTAAATATATACATCATGACATAAGACATTAATTTCAGTAGTTGGGCTCTGAAAGAGAAATGGAGGAGATTCTGAAGTAGCCTTTCCCATCAGTGGGAAAAAAAGATAAAACTTAAAATAATGCTTGGGGAATTGGAGGAAATGCTAAATTTGCATCTTTAATTTGCCTAAGAGAAAAGTAATACACAAATGAACAAAAGTTTAAATAAAAAAGTGAAAATAGTATAAAAATAAAAATGTTAATAAAAGTTTAAATAGTAGTTGGTAACTGTTTCTACTCTTTGAGTAACACACCCTTCTGAATGTACTGCTTACTTTATTGTAAAAATTATGAATATTACTAACTTCCTTTTATAATAGGAATTACTTGCAAAAGTACATAGAATTTGATTTAAAATAACACCTCTGCCTAATATTATTGTAACTGATCTAACCATATGAATTTCACATGAACGAACTGGATTGTTAGTGAAGACAGTTAATAGAACATAGTTGATAGAACTCTTATATTAGCTATCACAGTATTATTATTTTAAATAATATACTATATCAATAAGAAAGTTAAGATAAAATACTTTACTGAGGTTTTTCTCTTATACTCAAAGATTATTTCCAGACTTAAGAATTCTGAGTATTTCCTCTTTCTTAAAATACTTAATATAAAATTGTAATACTTGATAAAATATAATTTTCTCTTCATATTAGTAATTCATTATACTAATTTATATTAGTAATTGAACTCTTTCAGAATCATTTATTCAACCATGAAATATTTACCTATTAATTGTAACTGAAAGAATTAAAGAGTTAAATCATCAAAATTAGAAATATTGCTCAGCAAAGACACTTTTAAAAGAGTAAAAACAGGAAGGACAGTGGAAATATACATGTTCAGTACATATATCAGAGAACATATAGCCAGGGCATGCTAGGTATACCTGCTAATAAATGAGTACAAGACAGATAGCCTAATGTTTATAAAGATGACTAACACAGGTATATCACAAATGAAGATATGCAAATGGCCAAGAAGAATATATATGATACTCAACAGGCTTACTCACTATCGTTAGAATATAAAGCAAACTAAAATTCCCTGAAAAGAGTTAAAAGAATACAAATTGTTCTATTTACCTGGGAAAATTCAGGTTCTAGTAAGTAAAATTCATTTGCTGGAATATTCCTTTACAATGTGTGAATATACTTCACTGTGATTGGTTTAATATAGAAAATAACTGGCCAATAGTTGAACAGGATAAAGTTAGGTAGTAGAGTCAAACAGAGAATGAAGGAAGAAGGATGGAGTCAGAGGAGACGCAAACAGACACAGAGAGAAGCAAGATGGATATGTTGTACTGAGAAAAGGTACTAAACCATGTGGCAAAGCACAGATAAGAAGTATGAGCTAATGTAAAATGTAAAAGTTAGCCTGAGCTATGAAACAAGCATTAGCCTCAGGGTGTTTATTTGGGAGCAGCTGGCTGGAAAGGAAAACACTATCTACACATTGGATATTCTTTAATTTAGTATTTCTGGGTCTTATTTATTTTGTGCCCTAGGTGCAAATCTAATGGGAATGCACACACATGTATATCAAAAGATATATAAGACTGTTTATTGCAAGATTATTCACAAGAGCATATAGTTCAAAACAACTTAAGTGTTTTCCAACAATAAAATGGAATCAAATTGTTCTACATTAATGAAAATATAGTACTCAGTCTGTTGATATAAAGTTCAAAAGCGCCGGGCGGTGGTGGCGCACGCCTTTAACCTAGCACTCGGGAGGCAGAGACAGGCAGACCTCTGTGAGTTTGAGACCAGCCTGGTCTACAAGAGCTAGTTCCAGGACAGGCTACAAAGCCACAGAGAAACCGTGTCTCGAAAAACCAAGAATAAATAAATAAATAAAATAAAGTTCAAAAGGATTAAGACAATTCATGGTGTTATAATTGAAAAGAAAAAATTCTTTTGGATGAGGTAAGGAATAGTAACTAGAAACAAGGTATAGAAAGTTTTAAGTCATGCTGATAATGATCTAGTTCTCTTATTGTTATTTTTCTTTTCTTTTTAAAATTTATTTACTATGTATACAGTGTCCTTCCTGAATACCAGGATAGGGTACCAGATCTCATTATAGATGGTTGTGAACCACCATGTGGTTGCTGGAAATTGAACTCAGGACCTCAGAAAGAACAGCCAATGCTCTTAACCTCTGAGACATCTCTCCAGCCCTATTTTTCTTTTGTTCCCCCTCAATGCCCCAATAATCTTTCTTACCTTCCCACTTCCTATATATATCCAGGAATGTATAGCTATGTCACATAGAAGTTTTATCTTAATTTTCATATAAAACCCCACACTAACTTAAGTGGTTGCCTTAGTTTACATACGTCTCCATTCCTACCAACAAGTTAAAGACATTCCATTTGTTCGTATCCCTATTAGAATTTGCTGTTATTTTGTTTTCTTGAAAAAAACTTTTAAAACTTTAGAGTGTATGTGTGTGTGTGTGTGAGCATGTGCATATGTGCACACATGCATACTCACACGTACATGTGTAGAACATACATATGCTATGATACCTGTGTGGAGGTCCATGGCCAACTTTCAGGACATAGTTCTCTTATCCTACCATGGTAGGCATGATCTTTTGACACAGAGTATTGCAGTTTAAATGGCCAGCAAACTTTTGGTCAATTCTCTTGAGTCTGTCTCTCATTATACTGTATGAGTGCCTAAACTACAGATTTGCACCATCACATCTGGCTTTTTAATGTCAGGCTTGAATAAAAAGTATCTTTACCTACTGAACCATCTTACTGGACCCAAGACTTCGCTTAATAACTGCCATTCTGATGATTGTTTGCTTTGATTTCAATCTCAGCATCTTTGTTTTTTGGTATATAGGAAGGCTACTAATTTTTATGTGCTAATTTTGTAACTTCACTCTTTACTAATCATGTTTATCAGTACTAAGAAGTTTCTGGTGGAGTCTTAGAAACTCATATACATAATAATACTATCTGCAAATGAAGATACTTTGACTTTTTTCTTTCCTATTTATATCCCTTTTATTTCACTGAAAATTTTCCCCCTAATTCAAATCTGTTGAGCCCTATTAGTGAACGTTGTATTTCAGCTATCCTTTAAATTCCAGCTGTGTATTTGATTTCTCAAATTAAAAATATTTTTAAACTGATAATCTCTATTTGTAGGAGTTCAAAGACATAATCAGGTAAAAATTCTCTGTTCTCCATGGTCTTCCCTTAGGCTTGGACATCAATCTTCTCCATTTAGACATTTGGGTTTGAGGAAATGAAATCTTGAAACTTGAACCAGCAATGACTGGTTTTCAACCACTTGGCCTTAGAGCAGGAGTTATGTCACCAATCCTAGTGTTCATAGAGTTTAGGCCCTAGATTGATAGATTTATTTCTGTCTTTCACTATCTAGTTTGCAGATTGTGTACCATGTGAATTCCTGAAATCCATTATCACATGAGTCCCTTCTCAGAAGAAATATTTTATGTATGTGCCTCCTATTGATTATGTGTTTCTTGAGAATTAAAACTAAAATAACATTTGATCAAATGTGGTCATAAGAGTTTTGATTTTTCGAAGCTATTTCCTATATATTATTCTGAACATAGATAGGCTGCCATAGATAGTTTCCTGCTTTTTCCCTGTTTTGTGCCACATTCTCCTATCAATGTATGATACTTTTTATTGGAAACTGTATTTTATATAATACACTGAAGCAACTATGGATATTGATTCCATTTCCCCATCTCCAAGGCTTATTATGGTTGTTCCCTATTTGCTTATTGAACTCACTAGGCTAATTCAGTAAAGTTTACTTCAATTATAGTAAAGCTTTAGATATCTAACTTGTCAATAGGGCTGGGGGGGAGCTCTGGCATGTACACAAGTCATCATGAGAAGAATGGTTGCATTGCCTTTATTTCTTTCCTTTGTATAACCTCTCTGTTTAGTTATTTGTCTACCCCTCATCCATCAACATAGGTTTTTAGACTTCTCCAACTTGCAAAGAAATGAAATATAGTTTTATTTATTTCACTTTTTAAGTTATGTGACAATGTTGGAGTTGAAGGCTTGAATTACAAAAGAGGGAGTCACATCCTCTAGAGCCAGAATTATAGGCAGTTGTGAGCTGCTGGACATGGGTGCTGTGAACTGAATTTGGGTCTAATCCTGTAAGGAAGGAAAACTTGTCTTTTACTGTTACACTGATCAAAAATTTAACCTCCAAGATGGAGTTGAAGAAAAAAGAATGATGGAACAATGTCTATATTAGAGAAATAAATAATCTTCAAATAGATAGAGAAATTCCCGTACTCTAGGCCACACCTTCTAGAGAAAAGTGTCCATTAAACCAAATAGAGGTGAGCAAAGAAGGGTTAGGCTGTAGTTGAGTGTTAGAGTCTGTTTTACCTTACATTTGAATATTCCTATCATTTTGCAATAGACTTTTAAAGCAATAAGAAGATATTTGAAACAGTTCTTTTTAAAATAATTTATAGCAATTATGATTGGTTTGTTGATTAATGAAGTTTTTGAGAGTTCCTCAAGTTGTATTTGCTTAAAAAGTACTAATAATTCATTTTTAAATTATCTTTTACATCTATTATATTAAAATAAAAATAGAATATAAATTAGAAAAAATGCAAATTAATAAAATTATCAAGAGATATTTCATTTATTGTAGGAAGCAACAATAGGAAAGGTGGATATTGGAGAAGGGAATAAGATATCTACATTAAGCGAGTCATTTTAGGACTGGCAAGATACTTGGCCCTGGAGGGGATCCCAGGTGTCCACAGGGATGTCCCCAGCTAGGTATGTGGGCAGCAGAGGAGAGGGTGCCGGAACTAGCCTTGTCCCAGAGTCACATTGATGAATATCTTGATCACCACCATAGAAATTTTTGTCCGATGGATGGAGGTAGAGACAGAGACCCACATTCACATCAGAGCAATGGACTGAGCTCCCAAGGTCTAGTCGAAGGGCAGAAGGTGGGATAAGAGGAGCAAGGAAGTTAGGACCGTGAGGGGCTGGTCCACCTAATGAGACAGTGTGCCTGAACTAATGGGAGTGCACCAAATCCAGCTGGACTGGGACTGAACAAGCATATGATCAAACCAGACTCTCTGAATGTGGCTGCCAATGGGGGCAGAATGAGAAGCCATCAACAATGACACTAGGACCTATCTCTTCTGCATGTATTATCTTTTTGGGAACCCAGTCGTTTTGGATGCACACCTTCCTAAGCTGGGATGGAGAGGGCAGGGCACCATGCCCTCTTTTAAGGAAGAATGGGGAGAGAGGACGGGTTGGGGAGAGTGGGAGGGGACTGGGAGAAGGGGAAGAAATGTAAAAAAATTTTTTTGAACGGAAAAAATAAAAGAATATAAAAAAAGAACTACGAAAAAAAATTAAATGGCTTTACTAACAGACAAGTGTCACTTCTAAATATGAACTTATTAACATAAAGATTTTTGTTTCTCGAATTTTATATAAATTTAATATATGGTTTTCAAGTTAAAAATTAAAAGAAATCTATTTTCAGGTAGTTGCAGATATTCAGGTAATTGTAAAAAAAAAAATAGAGAAACCACATATACACCTTTCACCCAGTGTAAACCATTTACATAATTCTAATAGACAATTACAAGCAAAAGTAAATAATGATATACTTTACCAACTATATTTGGACCACATTGATTTTTATATAAATGTGTGTTTACTTAGTATACCACAACCACAATCAAAATATATAACAGTTACATTAAAAATATTTGTCAGGCTATTTTAAAAATTATTTTAAAAGCAATTATTTGTTTTTGTATATCTGTGTGTGGGTATGTGCATAAGAATGCAAATGCCTGGTGAGCCCTGAAGAGGTCACTGAGTTCCATGGACCTGGAGTTAAGAATGGTTGTAAGCAGTCCAATGTGGATGCTGGGAATGAACTTGGGTCTTCTGTAAGACCAATTCATGCTCCCAACCCTATCTAGGCAATTGCGCTAATATTTACATAGACAGCAACCATTTTTCTTTCTCCTATTTCTGCTATTCTATCTCCAAGACTTTTCGTTTCAAGGATTTCCATCACCCATTTGGCTTGATCCTGAGTTATTCATCAGTAGTTCATTATTTCTCCTTTGAATATGTCAATATTATTTCACAGTATGAATATAAAAAATTTTGTTTAGTTATTCACCTATTAAAGAACATTTACTTGCCTGTTTTGGAGCATAGGGTTTCATTCCTTGGGATAAATGCTAAATAAACAATGCAGCATGATAGGTGACTTTGTAAGGAAATGATCCACAATATAAAAGTGGCTCCACAATTCTATTTCCTAACAAGTATGAGTGTCTGGTTTATCTACATCCTCTTCAGTAGGAAGTGCTATCATTTTATGACATTCACTTCCCAAGTGTGTGATGAAATTGAATTGTTATTTTGATTTGTATTCACCTAACGGCTAAGGAAATTCAATAACTTTACATGTGTCTATTCGTTGTATGTCTATTCTCCTAAATGAAATATCTCTTTATGTCTTTTACCCACTTTCTATTTTTTTAATTCAGTATTTAAAAGTTTCTTTATTTTGGTTAAGAACCTTTAGTAAGATGTGGTTTAAAATAATTTTTTCAGGGATGCATCTTAAGTGTTTGTTCTCTCTCAGTTTTTCTTTGTAGAAAAAAATTTAATTATGGATGCTCTTCAATGTACAAAAATTTCATGGTGTGGAAACTTTGGGTGCTGAATCCAAGAACAATTCACTTAGACCTAAGTCTTAACGGTTCTTTTCAATCTGGATGACAATTTTTATAGGTACATATTTAAATCAAATGTGTATTTTAAGTTCATTTTGTTGCAAAGTTTTAAGCTAGGGTAAAGGTTTTATGTTGTGCTGCTTATACTTATCCAATGATGACAGCACTTTCCTCTTTAATTGTTAAGAAAAAATTTAAATACTGTACAAAGTATAAAGTTTCACCATAGTATTTCTAAGCATTGATTTTGTTGGTCTTCTTCTCTAAATCTGCTACCCTATCCCACTGACCCCTTGTATCCTTTCACCTCCAATAACTTCATTTCTATTTTTATGTCATATTTATCCTATTGCCACTTCCTACTATCTCCACACCTTTCTTCCTTTATGAACACTGGCATTGTATACATGAGCTATCATGTTCAACTTTTTATTTAATATTTTTATTTCTTTAACACATGGAGTGTACAAATTATCTACTTCATATTTCATGCTGTTTAATTCTAGAAGTTGTGAGTTATAAAATTTAGTGCATTTCCTCCCAATCTAACTTATGACCTAAAAACTCTCTAATTGTTCATTTAAAAGAATAAGACTCTGTTTAGGTAATCCTTATTTTATTCTTGATAATAGTAATTCTTCCTTTTCTATCTATCTTTGTCAGTCTATTAAGTCTATCAAAACCAGCAAAACTTTTAGGGAACAAGCACTTTATTTCATGGATTTTTTTCTACTGTTTTCAGTTTTTAACTCATTATTTCTGCTTTCTTTGGATATATTTTGTTCTATTTCTATTGTTTCTAGAGATAGTAACTTGGGTTACTGATAAGAGACATTATATTTTTAAAAAAATTATTTTTTAAGTGCATGAGTGCTCTGCCTGCATTATGTATGTGAATCACATGTTTACCTGGTACCTGAGGAAGCCTAAAGAGGCTGCAGAAGCCCTGGAAATAGTCGGCTACCATGTGAGTGCTCTGAACCAAACCAAGGTACTCTGCAAGAGTGGAACACTCTCTGAACTGCTGTGCCATCTCTCCACCCCCTTTCTTCTTTTTACATGTGAGCATTGAGGATAATAGACTGTCCTCTCAAAGCTAGGTTGCTGGCACAGGCCTGACATCCCAGGTACTAGAAAGGCTGAATCAGAAGAGTCTCCATTTATAAACCCATCCTTGATAACTTAGTGACACTTTATCTGAAACAAAAATGTTCTCACCCATGCAAGCACACACTAGCATACATGAAAATAAAACCAAAATTTATAAGCTGTCTTCTCATTCTTTAGTTACATTACAAATATCATAATTTATAATTATATTTTTGCTTTTATTTGGGTGTTACAATTATCTAAAATTTCCTTTGAGTTATCCACTTTGATCTATGGATTATTAAGTGTCTTTTATTTTATTGTCAGCCACATGCTGACACTTTCCTTTATTTTGTTATTCATTTCTATATTGATTCTAATACAATCTAAGTTTATACGCTGTATATTTTTAAATGTTGATTGTGATTTGTCTTGTGACACAAAACATAGTCTTGTGAAATGATTTTGAATGCTTAAAAAAGTGTATTGTTTAATTTTACTTCAGTAACTGATGTGCCCATTTTTCATGCATATAATTTTTCAACTCCAATGTTTTTCTCAATGGATTGAGCCTTCTGTGTGACAGAATATCAATTGTGACTTCAGTAATTTCTTTGAAGTCTATTTGCGCAGATGTCCACGTACTAAATCTGGCTTACCTTCTCTTAAATAAATGCTTATATAGTCTATGTTTTTTCCAACCTTTCATTTTAAATCTGTATAATTTTTTTTAAATGACTTGTGAAAATGACATTAATGGGATCATTATAAAATGTTCATAGAAAAGAAACACATTATTATCTTATTAGATGGTTAAAAAAAAAAACAAAAAACCTCCGACAAACTCCAATACCCCTTCATAATAAAGGTCTTGGAGAGATCAGGGATACAAAAAACATTCCTAAACATAATAAAGGCAATATACAGCAAACCATCAGCCAACATCAAACTAAATGGAGAGAAAGTCAAAGAATTCCACTAAAATCAGTAACAAGAGAAGGCTGTCCACTCTCTCCATATCTATTCAATAGAGTATTCGAAGTTTTAGCTAGAGCAATAAGACAACAAAAGGAAATCAAGGGAATACAAATTGGAAAGGAAGAAGTGAAACTTTCACTATTTGCTGATGATATAACAGCATACATAAGTGGTCCCCAAAATTCTACCAGGAAACTCCAATAGCTGATAAACACCTTCAGTAATGTGGCAGGATACAAGATTAACTACAAAAGAAAAATTAATAGTCCTTGCTTCAGGAGCTTCTTTCGCTCCTTCAGCCAATAGCCTTTAAGATACCAGCCCGTTTGGGCGTGGTCTCTTTTGCTTTAAAAAACCCGTGGTAGCTCTTGCTTTGGACTCCACTTCTGGATACCAGACTCTTTTACTGGTCCTGCAGAGTGCTGTTGTCTAGCATGGTGATCTGTTAAGTTTTTCCCTTTAAATAAATAACCCTTTTATTAATCATAATTCCAAACTGGTGTGGGATTGTTTTGTGACTTACTCCATTAAGTCCTCCTATATACAGATGATAAATGGACTAAGAAAGAAGTCAGAGAAACATCACTCTTCACAATAGCCACAAACAACATAAAATATATTGGGGTAAATCTAACAAAACAAGTAAAAGACCTGCTTGACAGGAACTTTAAGACTTTGGAAGAACAAAATTAAAGAGAATACCAGAAAATGAAAAGATTTCCTATGCTCATAGATAGGTAGGATTAACACAGTAAAAATGGCAATCTTACCAAACGCAATCTACAGATTCAATGCAATATCCATCAAAATCCTAGCACAGACCTTGAAAGAACAATAATAAATTTCATATGGAAAAACAAAAAACTCAGGATAGCCAAACAACCACATACAATAAAGGAACATCTGAAGGCATCACCATCCCTGACTTCAAGCTTTATTATGGAGCTACAGTAATGAAAGCAGTTTGGTACTGGCATAAAAACAGACAGGTGAACCAATGGAATCAGACCAAAGACCCTGATATTAACCTACACACCTAAGAACACCTGATTTTTGACAAAGAAGATAAAATTATAAAATAAAAAAAAAAGAAAGCAACTTCAACAAATGGCACTGGTATAACTTGATGTTGACATGTAGAAGAATGCAAATAGATTCTTATCTATCTGCACAAAATTCAAGTCCAAATGGGTCAAAGACCTCAACATAAAGACAACCATACTGGAACCTCATAGAAGAGAAAGTGGGATGTACCTTTCAACACACTGGCAGAGGAGAGCACTTCAACAAAATATAACACCAGTAGCATAGATGCTGAGATTGACAATTAATAAATGGGACCTCCTGAAACTTAGAAGCTTCTGTAAAGCAAAGGACTCCATCAAGAAGACACACAGCTGCTTACAGAATGGGAAAATATCTTCACCAATCCCATATCTGACAGAGGGCTGATCTCCAAAACATAGAAAGAACTCAAGAAACTAGACATCAAGCAACCAAATAATCCAATTAAAAAATGACAATACCACTTTTGGGCATATACCCAAAGGATGCTCAATTATACTATACTCATAGCAGTATTATTGGTAATAGACAGAACCTGGAAACAACCTAGATGCCCTCTCAACTGAAGACTGGATAAAGAAAATGTGGTACGCTTACACAATGGAGTACCACTCAGCAGTAAAAAACAATGACATCTTGAAATTTGCATGCAAATGGCTGGAACTACCAAAAAAAATCCTGAGTGAGATAATCCAGACCCAGAAAGGTGCACATGGTATGTACTCACTCATAAGTGGATACTATGTGTAAAGCAAAGGATAATGAGCCTATAGTCCATGACACTAGAGAAGCTAAGTAACAATGTGAACCCTAAGAAAAACATGTATAGATCCCCCTGGAAAGGGGAAATAGACAAGATTGTCTGACAAAACTGGGAGCATGGGGATGGAGAGAAAAGGGAGGGTGGAAGGGGAAGAGGAAGGTAAAAAAGGAGGGGGGAGGTGAACTTGAGGGAATGGAATAGTAGAGATGGAGGAAAGACAGAGATGAAAGCAAGAAAAGAGGTATTATGGCCGAGGGAGCCATTATGGGGCTAACAAAAAACCTGGCACTAGAGGAATTCCCAGGAATCCACAAGGGTGACTCCAGCTAAGACACTGAGCAATAGAGGTGCCCAAACTGGCCTTGCCCTGTAGTCAGATTGATGGCTATCTTAAATGTGACCATAAAACCTTCATCCAGCAACTGATGGAAATAGAGGCAGAGACCCACAGCGGAGCACCAGGCTGAGCTCCCAAAGTTCAGTTGAAGAGTAGGAGGAGTGAGAATATGAGCAAAGAGGTAAAGACCATGATGGGGACACCCACTAAAACAGTTTACCTGAGCTAGAAGGAGCTCACCAACTCCAGCCACACAGGGAAGGAACCAGCATAGGACCAAACTAGACCCTCTTAATAAGTGGGTGACAACTGTATGGCTGAGGCAGACTGTGGGGCCACTGGCAGTGGTACCAGGATTTATCCCTACTGCTTGTAGTGGCTTTTTGGGAACCCATTCTCTTTAGATGGATACCTTGCTCAGTCTAGATATAGTAGGGAGGGCATTGGACCTTCCCCAAAGCAATGTGCCTTACTCTCTGAGGAGTGGGTGGGGGAGGGTAAAGTTGGGGGGGAGGAGAACATGAGAGAAGGGGAGGGAGTGGGAACTGGGATTGGTATGTAAAATGAAGAGATAGTTTGTTTTCTTTTAAAGAAATAAATTAAATTAAAAAAAGAGAAAATGTGGTATATTTACATAATGGAGTACTATTCAGCAGTAAAAAAACAATGACATATTGAAATTTGCATGAAAATGGACATAACTAGAAACAAAAACATCCTGAGTGAGGTAACCCAGACCCAGAAAGACAAATGTAGTATGTACTCACTCATAAGTGGCTATCAGACAAAGGATATTTTGCTTTTGCTGGTTATCAGAAATGGATAATCAGCCTACAGTCCACAACTCCAGAAAAGCTAGAACCCTCATCCAGAAACAGATGGAAGCAGATGCAGAGATCCACAGCTAGTCAAAGGGCCCAGCTCCTGGAGTACAATTGAAGAGAGGGAGGAGTGAATATGAGCAAAGGGGTCAAGACTATAAGGGGGAACTCACAGAATCAGCTGAACCAAGCTAGTGGGAGCTCCCTGACTCTGGACTGACAACTAGGGAACCTGCATTGGACCAAACTAGGCCCCCTAAATTCAGGTGACAATCGTGAGGCCTGGGCAGTATGTAGAGCCACTGGTAGTGGGACCAGGGTCTACCCCTAAGGCATGAACTGACTTTGTGGAGCCCATTCTCTATGGGGAGATATCTTGCTCAGCCAAGGCACAGGTGTGGGGGGGAGGGGGCTTGGTCCTGCCTCAAGGATCTTGGGACAGTTGACTTCTCAGAGGAGGCCTTACCCTCTCGGAGGAGTGGAAGAGGGGTGGGGGGGGAGGGGGAACTGAGATTGGCATGTAAAAATAAATAAATAACATTTCTGAAAAAATAAAGTTCATTGTGTCAAACTAAATCTAATTATGGCCATATTTGGATTACTCTATATGAGGCAACTGTTTAAATCTAAAGGTTTAAAATTGCTGTTGTGTTATTAACTTTCTGTTTGCATACTGTTTCTTGATTGCTTTACTATTGTTCACTTAAGCCTTTATCAGATTTCCACCTTTATTTGTAATACATTGAATATGTTATCTTGAACATTTTTATTAGTGGGTTTTCTGGGTACTGCTATACACAAATATAATTTTCAGTGTGCCTGTTAACAATGTACCACCAGTTCAAGTGAGATGTAGAAAACTTAATTCTATTTAGGCAACTTTATATTTCTATGTTTTAAATATAAATATACTAAATATTTATCCTACTTATTAGGAATATCAAATCATATGATCTTACATTTGTTTCAGCCTTCATATACAGTTTTCAAAGATCCGAGTCTACTTTATCCATGCAACAGTTCTTTCCTTCCTGATTTTAAACCTCTTGTTGTTATTTGCTTTTCTATCGAGACTGTATATAGCTATTTTTTCAAGGTAAACTAACAATGACAGAATTTTAATTTTCTTTAATTTAAGCATATCTATATTTCCCATTCATCCCTATAGCATATTTAGACACACAGAATTTGTGACTGAAATCTCTTTGCAGTATTTGAGAAATATGCTACTTCCTTCAAGCAATGTTTTTCCTGAACCATCATTGGTTATTTAATCTATATTTGTGATACCGGTCATTTACAAATGTATGAAAACAAGTATTATGAATTACTGAATATGAAAAAATTGAAAATACAAAAAATTATGAAAATAATACAGGCATGAAATAAAAAATGAGAAATGTTTTTGATATATGGACTATATATTTCTTTTCATTTACAGTGCTTAGAAAATGCTTTCTAGATTTTTTCTTCTTTTATCTGCTCTTCAACTCAAACTAATATTTTACATACACAATTTGAAAGCAAAACAATAAACTATTAGAATAAAAGTCATTTCTTGGTATAAAGTAAATATACACATTTTAGACCTTAGTTTAGAAAATATTGTTCAGGATCTTAGAGCCCGTTGCTTCTTAAGCAGTTGATAACAGTAAAGAGAAAGCAATGCCTCTCACTCATCAGAAGCAAGAAATCAGGAAGCTGAAAAGAATGACAAAGAATGGCCAAGTGAGAAGTAACAAGGAAAAAGGCTGTGTGCATAACAAAATTTTCGCCTGGTGGTGGTAGTGCACACCTTTAATCCTCAGGAGGAAGAGGCAAGTGGAGTTTGATATCAGCCTGGTTTACAGAGCGAGTTCCAGGGACAGCCAGGGCTACACAGAAAAACCCTGTCTTGATAAAAAAACAAACAAATAAAAACAAAAACACAAAAAAAGCAACATCTTCAGGTATGGAGCAGTAACTTTTCTTTGTGTGCTAGCAGACCAGGAGAAAAGGTGCTAGGTAAAAACATCAAGGGAGTGGTAACTGCCAACTGAATCTGTGAAAGAGTGGTCACAGAAGGCAAGGACACTTCTTTAAGGATTAGCAGGACTTCAGTAGTTGACAACTAGTATCACAAAGGTAATTATGGGAACAATTTGTGGTTTTAGGGTCAGATACTAAATCATGGGATATCGTAGAAGCATGTTAAGGGAATTTAACCTAGAGTGAGACCAGTACCCGGCAGAGGCAAGCAGGATATTAACAGTAATAAATATGCCCTTAAAATTAGAGATGACTGTGGTTAAGATGAAAGGATTTGAATGCCAGCCTGAAAATGGGGAATTTCATTGGCAATAGGAACATGAAACTTCTAAATAATAAGGGGATACTGTTTATCAGTGCTCGACACACTAAACTCCAGTGCCAGGTGAAGGACTGGAATTGAAAAAAAAAGATTATTAAAAAGATGATAGATTATATGGAATGCTTAGAAAGATAAAAACATTTTGAAATAGCTGTAAATCCAAAGAAAGTTGTGATTTGTATCATCTTTCAAAAATATTCTGAAAGTCATTTATTATGGTTTTAAAACTGATAAAAAATGATCCTCCACAATTCCTCAGATACTATGGGAAACTGAAGCCAGAGAAGCCTGATTAAGGAGGAGCCTACCACTGTCTGTAATAGTGGGTATTTACACCAGCCTCATAGTGATTGTTTCTTTACATTAAAATTGTGCATGAGCTCATTATATTGAGTGAGGTATCCCAGACCCAGAAAGACAAATATCATTATGTATGCACTCATAAGAGGCTTTCAGATGTAAAGCAAAGAAAAACCAGGCTACAACTCACAAACCCAGAGAACCTAGACAACAAGGAGGACCCTAAGAGAGACATACGTGGATCTAATCTACATGGGTAGTAGAAAAACACAAGATCTCCTGAGTTAACTGGGGGCATGGGGATCATAGGAGAGGGTAAAAGGGGGGAGAGGAAGGGGAGCACAGAAAAATATATAGCACAATAAAAACAATAGGAAATAAATAAAAAAAATTTTAAAAATGTGTATGAGCAACAAGACTACTCAGTGGGTGGGCAAGGATACTTGCCATCGACCCTGCTGGTCTGAGTTCAATCCCCAAGTCCATATGGAAAAGGAAGTGAACTGACTCTAGCAAGTTGTCCTCTGATCTCCACATGTGCAATATGGCATAGGTATACACACACAAAAAAAATAAACAAGTATATATTGTATATACCCATCTGTACATGCAGGAAATAAACCACTTATATATAACTACACTTGTTATTATTTCTGTAATGGTAAAAGTAAAACAGTGCCATTCCCCGAGTGGCCAGTGGGCCACGAGGGGCAATGGGTCCCAGGCAGGTCAGTAAGTACCACGAGGAGACCCGGGGGGCAAGAGACGGAGACAGGTAAGAAAGCCATGCAGAGTGAGGCTGGATATTTATTTAATGGGTTCTGGAAGGGAAGAGGATGGGGGGAGGGAGGGAAAAAGAGAACAAGAAGAGGCAGAGAGAGAAAGAGAAACAGAGAGACAGAGAGAGAGAGAGAAGGGAGAGAGGAGAGGAAAGGAGAAGCTACCTCTTCAGGAGAGAGAGGGAAAGGGAGAAGATCATGCTGGGAACAGAAGGAAGATCCACTTGCCTCTGCAGATTAGGGAGGAAGTGGGCAGGCTTATCTCTTAAAGGGACAGTACAATTACAATTTCAATTGTTTTTTTCTCTGCAAACTAGGTAACAGTGCCTATTAATTTGAATGATTTAGTGACATCTCCTACATTATAAAAATATTACATGTGAAAAACAAATTATGTATTACTAACTAAAACTTAAGTAAATAAAATCTATGTGCTGTTCTATCATATACCTTGGATATACCCCTTCTTTATATTATTTTTTTAAAAAATGCTCCATTTGTGAAAGTTGCATGTTTTATGAAGAAGTTAATTTTTAAAAAATGTTTTGAAAATATAATTCAATCAGAAATCACAGTGTAAAGAAAACAAGATGGGGAGAGAAATTAAAGAACTAAGTGAGAAACAGCAGACCTGGGTCCCAGAAAGGAATTAATGCAAGATACACAATGATAAACAACAATAATAGCTCACTTTGGAGAAAATAGCATCTTAAAAGCTACAAACCAACTATAGCAAAAAATCAAATGTGTTCATGCACCATGGTTTTTCAAACTCAGTATCCTTTGTGAATTATTTTGTGCTATATCTGACTGTTCACAAGCGGCGTAGCTTCAAAGAAGTACTACTACTGGATGGTAAAGCACAACAAATGCACTCGGAAAGTATTCCCTCCCCAGCCAATGGGAAAGAAGAAATTAATAATTTGAATGAGAACTACAGTCTGATAAGAACACACCAGGTGTTTCAGATCAGGAAGCCCAACCAAAACTGGCTGTGGACTAAGAGGAATTCTAAAGGCAATACACAAAGGTTTCATACAATGGAAATTCACCCCGAGGGATTGTAAGTTTTCCTGGAGTACATTGGATATTTGCAAGGAAACTTTTGCCTTGTACCATGATAAAACAGTTACCACACTGGCAGGAAAATAGCAGAAAACCTCTATGTAAAAATAGATAAGAATGCTACAGATAAATGTTTTACACAAGGTGACCTTGGTGAAAGAAAAATGAAGTTGAACACTAAGGTGAGAGAGATATGATCTTTGTCCAAAAAGGGACTCAATTTTCCCTTTCAGGATGTAGAGGCTTGGGTGGCTTTAATTTCTGTCAGAGAATACGACAAGAAGAGCTGGTCTATCACTAAGAACTTAGCTCTTTTTCTGGATTCAATGACTACCCTCTTTTACATTTGCCATTCTTTGTATCTGTAGCTTTCAATTTTATAATTTCTATTTGGATTTTTTTTTGGTAACTTTTTCACTTTAAGATTTACCATTTGTTTTGAACAGGATTCACAATCATAAAACAGAACATTTTTAATGATAGCCTAAATTTTCTCTTTAAAATTTAAATTTTTTCTTTTATTATTTATTAAAATGTTACTGTGTAATTTTCCCTCTTCCTCTCTTTCCTCTAACATCTCACATGTTTTCCCTACTTCCTCTCAAATTTACAGGTTTTTAAATTGTAAAATATGTATGTATAAATGAATATATAAGTACAACCTATTGAATCTATTCAGTATTGCTTATATGTATATGTTTTGGGGACTGACCACTTGGTACCAGATAATCAATTAGGGGGCTCATCCCTGTGGAAGATCAATTCTAACTCTTTTAGTAGGTGTTAATTATCTATAGCTCTTCATTTAGGAGTGGGGTTCAGTGAGATTTCCCCCAATCTACATTGGTATATTGACTAGTGTCATTGTTCAAGTTTTATTTAGGCAGTGACACTGTTGAAATTTCATGGGTGGTTTTTCTGTCATATCTAGAAGACACAACCTTAAAATTCTTAATAGGTAATTTCAGCATTTAACTCATTTTTGATCTGCTGTCTGATGAGTATTTTTTGGTTCTTAGTATGAAAAGAGATCTAACATCCAGCATTTCAGAGTTCATGAGAATAAATACTCTATCTTAGTAAATATCCCCAATGGAATATTAGACAGAATAGCTTAAGGACCATATGGAGACACATGTTCAGTATTTTGCTGGGTACACCAATATTACCCTGTCAAAAAAGAAACACCGATTCATATGGGAAGTAGAGGTTCACTTTCCCTGTTGGACCCAAAAAGACTTGCCTGGTAAAAGTGGGTATCATCTTATTTCACTGTTGATACTAAGCCGGGGCAGATGCTGAGACCATAATGGGGAGAGAAAATATCAGTGTTGTCAGCCTTGATAGGGCAAAGGAGTGACGACTTGGCCTCACCGATGTAAAAAAGAAAAGATAAGATAACGATGACTAGTTTCACCTAGAACTGCCTTTGCAGTCATTCTGTTCCTGGATGGGTGTCTTGGATGGAATGGCTGTGAGCAGAAATGAAGGGGTAAATATGGAAGATTAGATTTCTGTTGGTTCTGCTAACCTAAAAATTAACTAAATGACTTTTTCCATTGATGTTTAGTGAGAATCAAGTGAAGAATACTAAACTGTTTTTCCATATCCTTGGGCAACTGTTCTTTTTCTTCCAGCTAGACAAAAAGCTTATACAAGCATTTTGTCTGTGTATGTTGTGAGTCCAGGTTGAAAGCTTCTTTAGCACCCTGTCCAGAATACACTGAAGATTAGAATACATGGCAAGGCAAAACAGGGACATCAAGGCTATGTCATTTCTTAAATCCTGTTGTACTTGGATTATCTGCTTTTCTCTTTCCAATTTTTTGAGGTTTTTCCATTTTTCTATATTTTCTACCAATCTTTAGATTCCTGCTAAAAGGAAGACTGAAGGATTGAGGTTACTTTACTTTTGCTGGTTTTAGAAATGTTTTTAGCAAGAATACTTTTGAAAACTGACAAATATATTGTAGTATTGTCTGGAACAATTAACTCATAAGCAATATATGAACTTTATAATGGTTTTTGGTGTTTAAACATTATGAATATATTATATCTGACAAAACTGAGCTAGGTTTCATTAATTGTTATCTTTCTAAGACTAAAATATGAATAATATATTAATTTATATATGGTACATTATAAGTAGCATATCAAGGTTAAGCTACATCATACACTTTTGATAATTTCAGATTATTTGACTCTCAGTCAGGCAGTCTTGATGCACACCTTTAACCCTAATAACTGGGAGGAAGAGGCAGGTGGAACTTGTAAATTCAAGGCCAGCCTTGGCGTACAGAGAAAGTTCAAGGACAGTCAGGGCTATTACAAAGACAAAGCATTTACCCCCCCCCCCAAAAAAAAGAAGAAAAAAGAAAAGAAAAATGCAAAACAACAAAAAGTTTTCACAGTTTTTCCAACAACACATTTGAAAATGTTTTTATGCCTCAATACTCAATCTTGATTCAGTTACTGGACATATGCTTTAAGGAATCTCCTAATAAAATTTATAATTCTAAAATTGGTCAATATAAAAGAAAAATCTCACAAAAATTAAAACTCCTTACAAGACGAGTTAACGTTTCTTTAAATTAGTTAAATACGAATCTATTGCTCCTAGGACATATCTGCTCTAGGATAGGTCTTTAACCCACTTAATGTTACTGGTTAATAGAACTTTTCAAGTTGATTCTATTTACCAGCATGATCTCAACTAAATGCTGTATGATTATAAATACTAATGTTAATCATAGGATTCTTCTTTCTGCTTGATTCTAGGCTGACTTATTCAATGAATCCTGACACTCTTGAGATTCTTTTTGTTTCTTCTTCTTCTTCTTCTTCTTCTTCTTCTTCTTCTTCTTCTTCTTCTTCTTCTTCTTCTTCTTCTTCTTCTTTTCTTTTTCTCCTCTTCCTCCTCCTCCTCTTCTTCTTCTCTTTTGAGACAGGGTTTTTCTGTGATAAGGTCCTGGCTGTCCAGGAACTCACTTTGAAGAACAGGATGGCCTCAAACTCAGAGATCTTCCTACTCTGCCTCCAGGGTGCTGGGATTAAAGGCTTGCAGCCATCACACTCGGCTAAATTGATCCTTTTTTGCCCCTTGAGATAGTCAGATCTTATTATGTCTGGGTGGCTTAGAACTTGACTTGTTGACCAGGCTTGCCCCAAACTTGCTATGATATTTTTGCTCTGATTGCCAACAGCTGGGATTACAGGCTTGCTTCAATCACGCAGAGAAAGATTGGACCTGGCACTTTGTGCATGCTAGGCAAGCACTCTGCAAACTGAGCTACATCCTAGCCCCTCTTTTCCTTTTCTAATTTGAGAGCAGGTGTACAGAAATATTTACTCGAGACATCATACAGTAGAAGAGGTGATATAGCGAAACCAATAGTTTCTCACATAACAGTAAGTTTAAATGACTTAAATAAGCAAAATAAAGAATAAATTATAAAATTTTCAGTTTATCAAAGTTGATACTGAAAAGTTCAACGAAATTAAGCAATATATATATATATCAACCACAAGACTTGTAAAGACTTACAGGGAGAAGAATATTAAAAAGATAATCCATTAAACAAATATTAATATTTATACATAATACTGTCTTATATTTTCAATAAATCACATAGGAAGGGTTTTTTAACATATATATTTTACTTACATTTACCCCCAGAACTGTATTGGAAACAGCAGATAAAATTTTATGGCAATTCTTTAGTATGCATGTATTTTTAACTTGAGTAGATTAACTAGGAGTATAATAATGTCTTCACATACAAAAAGATTTGATGATATTTAAGTAACAATTTCCCCCTTAGCTCCTAAATAAAATGATAAGTCTCTGTAGACGTGAAAATTTCATACTATACCTTGATTTCTTCTATTTCATCTGGTACTATCTTGTATGCTGATATAGTTCCACCCAACCTGAAATTAGAAGAAAATATTCTTAAAATTAGCAACAGTGTAAAACATATGAATGATATATACCATTAGTATTAAAGTACCACCAGAAATCTCCAAAGACCTACCTCAATAGCCATGGGGGAAAACATTTTTGATTCACTGTCCAATTTATTAGTTTAGAAGAGACAGACAACAAATGACTACACAAAGAGAAAAGATTACACTGGATTTTTGTTCTGAATTAAACTTCCATTATTGATGGTTTTAATAATGTTGAAGCTGCCACGTCTATTACTGGATTCTGTCACAACATATATGAAGAACTGAAAGCAAACCTGTTTTTATTTGTTTAATTAACACACTTGATTTCTGGGAATAGTTTGTGAAGGTTTCTGAAAAATGAAAAAAAAAGTGAAGTTAACACATCCTGCTTTAAGCCTATTTCCTAGTTTCCCAATAATTATCATCTTATATTTGTGTGGTGCAAGTGTGACAAGTAATGCACCAATATTGATTTTGTTTAATTTTTTGAAAAACAGAGAGTTGCCAGATGGTGGTAACTTTAATCCCAGCACTCGGGAGGCAGAGGCAGGCAGATCTCTGTGAGTTCGAGGCCAGCCTGGTCTACAAGAGCTAGTTCTAGGGCAGGCTCCAAAGCTACAGAGAAACCCTGTCTTAAAAAACAAACAAAGAAAAAATTTAAAAAAGAGATTCTGAGAGATGAATGTGTCCAGTACTATCAAAAAGAAACAGAAAATAAATCATGAGTTACAAAATGTTTGAGTCCTAATATATAAAGTTAAATTACTTCACAAAAGAAAGTTTTAAAGACATTCATCATTTATGCCTGGCAATGCTTGAGCATGCATGGGCAGCCTGTGTATGGCGGTTCTCCAGTTGTTCCTGTCCTGGGCAGTCCTAGATGCTTGTGTTATTGTCACACCCAACGTTTCACATTCTTCCTTTATGCTGTCTATCCAGTTTTTAGTGCCTTCCTCTTCCCCTTATCCCGTGCACTCCACCAAAAAGTGTTATCTTTGGGTATCTGCCGTCATTCATTCTCATAACATGGCCAAAGTATCTCAAGTACTGCTGCCATATCCTGTAGTTTACTTCCTTCTGTAGATGAAGCTGTTTCTTAACGTCATTGTTGTGCAGCCTATCTCTTTATGTAACTCCTAGAATCCTCCTGACATACGCCATCTCAAACACATTCAGCCACTGCTCTGAGGAGTGTTTCATTTTCCAAGTTTCCGAGTTGTAAAGAAGGCGGCTGAAGACAAGTGTCTCATATAGTGTAGGAGGCCCTTCTGTCTATGTGTTGCTTTCATTGGTTGATGAATAAAGAAACTGCCTTGGCCTAGCTGATAGGGCAAAACTTAGGTAGGCAGAGAAGACAGAACTAAATGCTAGGAGAAGGAAAGAGTCAGAGAGAAGATGCCATGGATCCGCATGAGACAGACACTGGGAAAGTTACCGGGTAAGCCACTGCCATGTGGCAATAAACAGATTAATAGAAATGGGTTAAATTAAGATGTAAGAATTAGCCAATAAGAAACAAGAGCTAATGGGACAGCAAACATCAAATTAAATGGAGAGAAGCTCAAAGCCATTCCACTAAAATCAGGAACAAGGCAAGGCTGTCCACTGTTACCATACCTCTTTAATATAGTGCTTGAAGTCTTAGCAATAGCTATAAGACAGAATAAGGAGATCATGGGGATTCGAATTGGAAAGGAAGAAGTCAAACTTTCGTTATTTGCTGATGAT